>JAGKQI010000004.1:0-207058 GCA_018806915.1 Phytophthora colocasiae | reverse complement strand
GCCGTTCTGCATTCTTCCATCTCCATTTCGTAACTCCCATAATCTCCACTCCCGTGATTCTCGTAATTCTCCATTCCCACAGTCATTCCCATCGTACTCCATCATTTTGAGGAATGTGATCCCCTTTCATCTCCATCTCGACATTCCGGATCACCCATCTTCAACGTCAAATCTCCCCTTGCGTACATGCACATACACAAATATAAAACTCTCGCTCTGATCTGGATTCTCCCTCCACATCAGCTTCCTCGATCACGGCGAGAGCAACCCTGTTACCTCGCCTGACTCTCGCTTACACTTCTTCATGTGCGACTGCATCACGCCGAACCGGTTCCGATTAGCATGGTCACGTAGGAACGCGCCTTCAATATGGCTCCACCAGTTAAGATCAGCTTCGTCGACCCAAGTTGGCTCATCATCATAACCGACCCAGTGCACCAGAAATTCACGATAGATCCGGCCGTAGCGAGTTTCGTTTCCCACTTCGCATGTCCGAGATCTGTTCGACCATCATGCTCATCAACATCCAGATCCGAGACCCAACTATCCCCTCCTGGAAGGGAGAGATCTCATCGAAATCGAGCCGATCTGCTTCATCTACCGTCCCAACTCGATCCGTGGTCGATCCGGAAATTCCGGCCACCACCTTTTAGGCTTGAGAAACATGGACCACTGGGGAAGATATGGTAATCAGATCCCGCGATCTCCAGCGCTTGATCGTGAATTCATTGAGCTTCTCTGCAACACGGAACGGGCCGTGCCAGAGAGGTGAGCGAGTTTACGTGCATACCCTTCCTTCACACGATCTAGGTATAGCCAAACACGTGATCCAGCTTCGATCTGATGCGGATCGACGATCCTCATTGTGTCGATCAGCTCCTCGGTCCGCAATCGCCTCTCGCAGCCTAGCGTTGACTCTGTTCTCTCGACTGCTGGTAGTATCTCTGAACGCGATATCTCCATGCGTCTTGGATCGCGGTCATGGCGCCTGGTCGACCCGATCGGGATCGTCGCTTCCAACGTCGATCTCGGATCCCATCCGTGTACCAAATAGTGAGAGGGGTATCTCCCCGGAACCCGATCGTGAGCCGTGTTAATGGCGAACGTCAATCCTCTCCGCGTATTCATCCCAGTCGCTTTGATCGAGGATCTTGAACATACATCTTGATCGCCCTAGTCGCCGTTTGCACCATCCGTTCCGCTAGTCCCATTGGCCTGTGGTCGGTAGGAAACCATCGTCGCCCGTTGTCGCTGCCCCAGGATCTTATTGAACGATCCTGAAGAAGTCGGACATGGTAAAACTCCGGCTCGATCGTGCCTGATCATCTCGCTAGCGCCAAATCTGCGGAACACGCATTCTTCATAAGATTCCGCGACGGTCTGGGCCGATCGTGGAGTGAACTAGCCTTTGCGATCGCACATATCCCGTGCAAAACAGATCCACCCAGATCAGCAGTTCAGTATTGCCTTTGTTGGATCTGGGCAGAAGGAGGGTATGTGATCCATCGCTATGATCTGGAATGGGTATGTCGCTTGCAGACTTCCCAGGCGACTCGCCTCCGGATCGTGGGTCTCCTCTTTCCGGTCTCACAGTCTACACACTCGCCTACGTATCGCTGCACGCTCCGGATATAATCCCCTCCAGTGGAAATGATCTCGGATCCGCTGATAAGTGCGTCCGATCCCCCCGATGTCCCCCTTCCAGAGTCGTATGGTAGTGGTGGAGGACATCCTGCTCGTAGCTGTTTCTGGGACCACAAGCCTCATCAGTGCGATCGCGATCACCACTTGATCTCTTCGGCCCTGGTGGGCAGTAAAATAGCAGATCTGTCTGTTCCGTCTACCTCGTACTCGGAGGCGATCTTGGCGTAGGGATCCAGATTCGGCTCGAGTAAGATCCACGCGATCTGCTCCAGCCAGGTACTTCTTTAGTCCTGCGATCCAGACCTCCTCGTCCTGGGCTCGCTCTGATCAGTCGGATCAACCCGCATCTCCCGGATCAGTTCCTCTCGCAGGACAGCGGGCACCAGAGTCGCGCTTCGGGCTTTCGCACGCGTGGCTACGGCCGACACTTGCACCAGTCTCCGATCTTCAAATCGAGGGATCAACACCTCATTAAGTCGAATTCAGGGTGATCAGATCGCATCGATCTGCTCCCATCGTGGACTCTCTGATCTCAGGCTTCCTCGTTGCAGCCGCGGCGCTCGCCAAGCCATCTGCACTCCCATTCCAGTCTATCATTCACATGGACAAGCTTCGTGATCTCTCCCCAATTCCGCAAATGATCCAGCACTTTCTGTTTCAGTAACGTCAATCCTGGCGCCTTTACAGTCGATCTTCGCCCCGGACTTGTCGGATCACCAGGTCTCGAATCGCCACAAACGACCAAACGGCGGCGGTTCTAACTGTGCGACTCATGCCAAGACCTAGCAAGAAGTCCACGGTATTCCGCTTCGTTGACAGTGATAGGTTTTCCGCATAATCCGGATCTAGCCTTGATCACTTTCCACTCCGGGCAAACTCCACACGATCGGCGCCTGAAAGCGCCTTCCTCGTTTCACGCGTGCCGAACCGCGTCGAAAGCTTATGACCCACAACTCCTCATCTGGGTCTACGGTGGGGATCGGCATCTGGATCCGACGTTTTGGCTCCTTTCTCGTGGCGCGATCGCGATCAGGGCTTCGTCGATCTCCGATCTAGGCGTTATATTAGCAGCGATCGCCCCCAGTATCTCATCCTCTCCCTTCGTACACTTCGTGATCTCGAGTGTCCATGGAGACAGAAGAGCAGACCATTGTCCCAGACGTCCTTGGAGGCCGGCAGACTTGAACAGCCAGGCAAGCGTGGAGTGTCGAGTTATGACCTTGATCCGACGTCCCACCAACAACAGGGAATTGTAGTGTAGATCCAAGATCCGAAGTAGAGCCAACACCTCCTTTTCGGCAACATTATAGTTCAGCTCGTTCGTCTTCAAGGTTCGGCTGGCAAACGCGACCGGGTGGTAGATCTGGTCGTGTTCCTGCATTAGTGCGGCGGAAATCGCCCAGTCACTAGCATACACGATCACCACGGGTAACTTCGTCATGTCGAAGTGACGAAGGATCGGGGTCGACGCGATCTTGGTTTTCAAGGCTGTAAACGCCCTGTGTGCCCTACCCCACCTCTCGTCGCCAGTCTTTAGGCCCAGGTTGGCTCCGATCTCGCTTGAACAGGGTGAAGACATCGCCCCCAAGTCAGGATCCGGTGTACTATCGCTTCTTTGAGTCGGGATATCTAGTGATCTATCCCGACTCGACTTAAGCGCGACGGGATCTTGAGTGATCGGGTCCATTCTATCCATGATCTTTCGTAGGTCTGGTCGCTTCTTCAGTTCCGCGAACTCCACTTCACGTAGTTCATACAGGACCGATGCATAGATCGCGTAATCTTCGATGAACCGACTATAGTAGTTCAAACTTCCTAGGAACGATTGCATAGATCGGAGTGATCCAGGGAACGGTAGATCCATCAGAGATTTCAAGTCCTTCGGGTTTGCCTCCAATCCATCGATCGACACTTTGTGTCCGAGATATTCTACCTTATCCATGCCCCAGAAGCTCTTCGCCACACTGATCGAGAGATTCCACTTATCACAGGCCTCCAATAGGTTTTCCACCCGATCGCACATTTGATCCCATGATCCAGCCGTGATCAAGATATCGTCGATGTATGATCTCCGTCCTAGAACCGACGGGCGACCTGGATCTTCCGGGATCCCTGATTCAAACACATCTGCGGAGTCTTCCGTATTCCCTGACTGGGAGATCTTCAAAAATCCATATAGAGCGTTGTCCACCAGACGTTGATAGATCTGAGGGGCGTTCTTCAGCCCGAACGGCATACGATTCCACTCGAAAAGGCCAAATGGAGTGATGAAAGCTGAGATCGCGCGAGCTCGATCGGTCATTGATACGACCCAGAATCCACTCGCCATGTCTAATGAACAATACCACAGAACCTTGTCAAGATCTTCTAACAGGTCATTGATCAGAGGCATCGGGTAGATCATCAGCCTTGTGAGACCGTTCACCAGCCGATAATCGATGCACAGTCGGATGTCTACACCGTTCTTCTTGATGATCACCACGATCGGAGATGCCCATGGCGAGGTCGATGGCCGAATGATCTTCCAGGAGTCCTTTGATAAGAATATATCTTTGTACTCACGGAGTTTCAACGACTCCACGCGTGGTTTAGGGGAAGCCACGAGGCAGCAAGTAGCACCAGTTAGCCTGTCGGCGATAGCGTACGAACGTTACCGCTGCCTCTCCAATGACTTGTGAAAGTCTTTGGAGCTTCCCCACTCTGATCAGACAGGTGGGCGCAGTCCGTGCGCGTCACGGACATTTGAGGGGTCCCAGCAGATCCCTCATCCATTGGGGAGAGTTTCACCTCCCGCGTTCGTATGACTCCATACGAACGAACTGCAGTCGGTCGTGGGCCGACATGGCGAACGCGACCTTTCGACATCGGATCGACGATACGCCGAGCCGCAACGGCTGCGTCAAGTTCGACAAGCCAACGATGAGATCCGATACTTTGTACTCACGTGGAGTTTCAACGACTCCACGCGTGGCTTAGGGGAAGCCACCGAGGCAGCAACATCTCGTTGCTCCTTAACAATGTACCCCAGAGCAACACCGTGTTGCTGTGTCGGCGATAGCGTACGAAGCATCTTAGCTACCGCTGCCTCTCCAATGACTTGTGAAAGTCTTTGAAGAGCTTCCCACTCTGGATCAGACAGGTGGGCGCAGTCCCTCCGTGCGCGTCACGGACATTTGAGGGGTCCCAGCAGATCCCTCATCCATTGGGGAGTTCTCTACCCCGCGTTCGTATGACTCCATACGAACGAACTGCAGTCGGTCGTGGGACGGACTACAAAGTGCTACCAGGTGTAATGGGTCTACCTAGACCTATTAGATGGCGTACACGTGCGCTTACGTGTATGAGGAAGCGTGCAATTAGAATAGACTTAATTTAAGTATACTTATTTAAATAAGTATAATTAAATCAAATATAACTAAATTAAACTGCAAAATACCGTAAAATGAGAACTGTTATTGAATTTGGCATAAGCCAATTATGGACCTCCTAAAACTGTTTGTTATCTATTTCTAAAGGGTCTGCCAACGTGTGGTTGGCAGAAACTCTGCTCAGTGATTGGTAGAAATCCGTTACTTGCTACCAATAATATGCACAAAGGCACACGAACCACCCAATAATGTAGTTCGCCCATGTATCCATTGGTGTGTACAGCACACCAAGGTCTGAGGCCCATTTCCAACCTCTAACAGTTATCCTAACTGTTAGAGTTACAAGTGGTACAACCACTTGTACGTGTAACCCCGTTACACGATGAGTTTAACTCCTCTTCAGGTCGGACGATGACCACCTCGGCGAGTTCGCCAGCCTTCAAGGCATCGCCGAAGTCGGCGAACGACATCTCCTCTAGCTCAAGGAGCTTGTCAACACTCGGTAGTTCGTCCAGCACGACGCTGCCTTCGGCACTGCCGTTCACTCCATCAACCAGAGTGTATAGCTGCCCACAGCCCTCCCGTGCGTCGGCACTCGACGTCAAGGATGACTCAGACGCAGAGCGTCTCGCCCAAAGGGCCTTACGACGTCGTCATCTAGCCGACGAACGTCCACTCGACGGAGTACGTGCCGTCGCACAAGTTTCGGCCCCTCTCGGCCCAGTGTCAGAGACACTCAGCGATCCACTCGGTCGATGGCCGATGTCGCTCAGCGGAGTACGTGCCGCTGCACAATCAATGACCGTAGCTGGTCCAATGTCAGAGACATTCAGCGATCTATTTGGTACACGACCAGCATCGCTCGGCGGAGTACGTGCCGCCCCACAGGGATTACGTGGGCCTTGCCCACACGTTGACTCACTGTCAACCAGCGCTACGCGCTCAACAGGACTGCGGTCCTCGCACTCGGTGCTGTCCACTAACTCGGACACACCGACTTCCAGCATCATAGCCGACTCGGCTCGATGCTCGCGCCAATAGCGCTTCTGCTTCTTAGCAGAGGTGGGTTCATGACTCGCCAAAGCTCCACTAGGAGAGAAGTGCGTAGCACCTAAGGTCTTCGACCTCCAATCGATCCAAGGTTCGTGGCGCTCCAGCCACGCCATACCAAGGATGAGGTCGTACCTCGAATCCAGGTTCAGGACCAAGCAGCGTTCTACGCTATCAAAGTCTAAGAACTTCAGTCGCAGGTCCATGGGGACCTTGGCTACCGTGACACGGACGCCCGTCGCTAGACGGACAGTGACGGTGTCACCACTTCGCACTCGAAGCGCCTCAGCATATTGCTGACTACCCTCAACGGTGGAGCGTCTGACATAGTTGCCAGACGCTCCCGAATCGATCAACACGATTCACGGCTTCTCGAAGCCCTTCACGTCCACATGGACGACCAGCAAGCCCTGCTTGCTCACACGTTCCGTGTTCAAGAGCACGGAGCTCTTCGGGGCTGAGCCCCAGTGCCTCTCACGCACTGCAAAACTCAGTTCTTCCCCAGTAGACCGCCCCGCGTCTACTGGGAGCCGGCGTTTCCCTTGGCAGAGCCCAAAGCGGGACCCGCGGCAGGGTTGCGGCCATTTTGGCCGGCGCGCTCTTTGCGCAGAGGGTAGTTGGGCCTCAGATGTGTGGGACTGCCGCATGCATAGCACCGGCAGGTGCTCATACGCTGCACCGCAGCTCGTAGCTCAGCTACCTCATCTTCAGCATAGCTGAGGTCCATGGGCTCAGGTCCACCGGACCCTGTGCTAATAGCACCGACCCTCGACAACTTAAAGTTGTGCTCGGTATTCAATGCCACGCTGACAGCGTCTTTGAAGCTGCGGGGGCTCTGACGGAATGCCTCCGTCCTGGCCACGCCAGCTCGTAAACCTTCCATGAAGATGGTCACGGTGACCACCTCAGGTAGAGGGTCGGCAGCCATGCCGGCAATGAGCGTGCGCAGCTCTTGGACATAGTCGATCCTTCTTGCCCTGGCGACATACAAGGAAGCGTGACCGCACGCGATACGCCTGGTTAGGCGGAGCAAACACTTGCGTGAGCTTGGCCTTTAGCTGGGGAAGACCGCTTCCACCGACGTCCCAGACGTCAAGGCCCATTCTCGTGCTCGTCCTTCGAGCTTAGAGATGGCGAACGCCACGCGTTGCCCCTCCAACTGGAGCATGGCGGCCCCCATGGATTTTGGTCCACAACAGGAGGTTCTCTCCTTCGTGTCCGTGAAAGGTCTTCACGCTGAGCGTGACGGGCTTAGCTCTCGGAGCAGGGGTGGCCCCTTTTACATTCCGCTGAATGTGCTCAACGAGAGCGTTCTCGTACGAGGCAAATGCCTCCAGGGGCGCGTTGACGGCCTCAGGCCCTTGAGACGCAAGGTGCGCCATACCTGTAATGGGTTTACCTAGACCTATTAGGTGGCGTACACGTGCGCTTACGTGTATGAGGAAGCGTGCAATTAGAATAAACTTAATTTAAGTATACTTATTTAAATAAGTATAATTAAATCAAATATAACTAAATTAAACTGCAAAATACCGTAAAATGAGAACTGTTATTGAATTTGGCATAAGCCAATTATGGACCTCCTAAAACTGTTTTTTATCTATTTCTAAAGGGTCTGCCAACATGTGGTTCGCAGAAACTCTGCTCTGTGATTGGTAGAAATCCGTTACTTTCTACCATTAATATGCACAAATGCATACTAACCACCCAATAATGTGGTTCGCTCATGTAGCCATTGGTGTGTACAGCACACCAAGGTCTGAGGCCCATTTCCAACCTCTAACAGTTAGGATAACTGTTAGAGTTACAAGTGGTACTACCACTTGTACGTGTAACCCCGTTACACCATCCCCCCGTTAAGATTCAACGTATCGGTCCCGATACGTCAATTAACAGAACTTGACAAGACCGTCAAGTTCCCGAGAGAAATCCGGAGTTCATTTCTGCAATGGACTCGCCAACGCCCACGTCTCCGTCCGCTTCTGCGGACGCGCAAGCCTCCCCTGCTGCCTCAGCAGCAGGAACAACAACCTCAGCAGTGCTCACTAGCACTGCTGCTTCCAGCGGTCCGACAGAGAAGCTCTCTGTCACCAAATAGCATGCTCTCCACAAGGAGAAACACGGGAAGAAGAAGAAGACCCCTTCTTCCCTAGCAGAGATCAAACCCTGCTGGCGTATCGCGAGCGCTTGCTGCAGCTCGCGATCGCTTTTACACTTACACCACTCGTGGTAAGTGTGAGCGCCTCCATGATCTGTCCATGGAAGCGGGGATCCCCTGTGCCGTTCCCTTTGGCACACCCTGTCCGTGTTGCCAACCTTTGGCAACACGTCTCACCGAAAGTGATCTCCTGGGGTACACGGTCGTCCGTGTACCCGATCACATCAAGGAGCTCCGTGGTCGTATTGTGCCACGCGAAGCTCCGAGTGCTGTGGCTAACCGCAGCACTCCTCGTGCAGGGCTTAACCCTGCAAGTTATGGTGGGCTTCGTACGCCATCACCATTTCCGGAACGTCCTCCATCAGGACGTTCCGCGGCTCCCACGTATCTCGATGGGGAGGAAATCCTCTCCAACGAATACGAAAACGAACCCCTTGAGAGTTCGTTCTCTTATGAGCCACGATCCGCTCCACAATCCAGCGGATCGCTCCACGTGCGTCGCGCAACGGCGGCGGAGGGGGTGGGAACACTCCCTCCGCATGGTCAACGCTATGACCATGACGATCGTGCCCTGCACGATCGAGTTGCTGCGCTGGAGCAGACACAGAGCGCTGAGATAGCTGCTCTGAAGCAGGAGGTTCGTGTCCTCTGTGCTGAGGTCTGTGAGGCAGCTCAGACTGCCTCGAACCTCTCGTCCGGTCTCGGGACGAGAGTGAACCGGTTGGTCGACCATGACGACGGTCTTGAGAAGGCCTTCCAGGCCTCTCGCACTCCTCAGTCGGACTACCAACCCTAGGTAGTCCGTGCTGCACGTACGGCTTCAACCGCCCGACGTAGAAGGTCGGGTGGAGCCTCATGCTGGACGGTATGTCCAGCCGGTACGCGATGCCGTGCCGTTCAAGTACTTTGAACGGCCCAATGAATCTTGGAGCAAACTTGCTTGCTCCAAAGTCAGACACTGCATGTCTAGGTAGGTTTTGTGTAGCTAACAAAACTAATGAACCCTTTTCGAATTCATTTGTGTTGCCTCTACCAACAGTATATGCGTTCAGCTTCTGTCGATCGACAGAAGCTGCGATAGCATCCTGGACAAACCGTATGACGGCTTGTCTTCGCTGGATAAAGTCTAGCGCACTCGAGCTGACTCCTATCAGCTTGTCGCCTTTGTTAGCAGCAGGCCCTGCCTGCTCGCTATCATCTCTCATGTCTGTGCCCGGCACAGACATCGCGCGCTCGTTCCTGCTAGAACGAGACGTCGCACGCGTCACCAGCTGATAGTGTGCTGCTATCAGTTGCATTCTGCGGTTGTTCGGACGCAACCGTAGATCCTCCCCCACTTAAGGAGGAAACTACCCCACCGAGCATGCTCGGCAATCGTGGATGCCTCATGGCATTCACGTAGAACGGTGTATGCCCTGTCGAGGCATGCACCGAGTTGCTGATGGCAAACTCTGCCATCGGCAAGCACTCGCTCCAATGCGGGAACGAGTGAGCTCTTCAGCGTGTTACCCAGTACGCGGTTGACACGTTCAGTTTGTCCGTCCGTCTGCGGGTGATCCGCAGTCGACATTGATAATTGTGAACCAAGAAGTGTAAACACTTCTCGCCAGAACCGCGCTGTGAACCGTGGATCACGGTCCGACACAATGTCGAGCGGCATGCCATGGTGTTTGAACACCATATGCCCGTCCTCTGCTTGCTGTCAGGCGGAAGACCGAAGACAAAGTCCATGGACATGGACTGCCAACACTCCGACGGAGTCGGTAGTGATTGAAGAGGAGCCTGCGAGAACTGCGCAGGCTTCACGCGTTGACAAACCTCGCAAGCACGTACGTACTTGCGCACCCACTTGTACTGGTGGTGCCAGTAGAAGTCACGCGTGAGAAGAGTGTATGTCTTCTCACGACCCGGATGCCCTGCCGTGGGGGCATCGTGATACTCGAACATGATCCTCAACCGGAGGTCATGGTCATTCGAAACGACAATGCGATCCGCATTGTCGTCTACTGCACCGTACAACAGTAGGCCTTTGTGTACACGATAGCGGTGTACACGAGCTCGAAGATGAGGGGTTAGCTTCCGATGTGCCACGTCGGAAGGTGCTGCGAGGAATTCGAGAAGGCAAACACTAAATAAATCCACTTGATAACGCTTCGAAGTTCCCAACAGCACATACTACGCGTCGACCGTCTTAACCACAGTACGGACCTCCACTTCATCCATGTTTCCCTGAACCCATCCGGTATTTCTACCGTGACAACCTCGACAAGACCCGGGCGAGGGGGAGGCGCAACCGTTCCGGGCGGCGGCCCCACCACGTCCACATAGCTTACCACATCTTCATCACTCAACAACAGTTTAGCGTTCATCAGCACCTCCGCGTACGGTCTGAACATGGTCTCGAAGTCAATCTCAGGACGCTGCCGTCCTCGTCTCTTAGCAGCAATCGCCGGGTCCTCTCTTACTTCCTTCAGTTCTATCAGTTTCTCCCAAATGGTCGTCGCGTTCTTGTCTTAATACCCCAGAGCCGTCGCCTCCAACCGTTCCCAATCCAGATTCCGAACACCCCTGGAGGCAGCGACTTCCTTCGCTAGACTCTCCAGTTTGATCAGGTCCGTCTTCGGAACTTTATCACGCAACGGAGTGATTTCCTGTTGGAACGCTTCTTTCAGGAACAAGTACACCGCTCGTTGGACCACGATCCTCGCTAAGGTAGGTGAAACGACGACAGGGTTCCTCAGGACGGACTCCTGCTTCGTAGCAACAGTCCCTGCACACGGCATTTGGACGGACGCCGCGAAGTCCTCCACCTGCGACAAGATGTTAGCACTGACTTCCTCTTCCGTTGTAGATTCTTCCTTCGGACTCGTGTCAGGTTTAGGTTTCTGCTCGCTAGATTCCTTCAACACCGTTCGTCCCACCACCTGCACTACTGACGCGGTTAGCACGCTTGGCTTCTTCGGTCTTCTCGAGCGTCTCGCGGAACCATCCCTGCCAGTACTCAGGCGAATCGGCGCCTTCTGGGGCGCTCGCCGAGTGCGCTCGACTACTTCGAGCGGGACGTCCAATAGAGAGGACAGTTCCTCGGTAGAGGGTTCTCGTAAAGATGCTGCGTTCAACCGTATCCGTTCGATAGTATCAGCTTCATCCAAAGGGTGCAAATGATCCTCAATTTCTTTTTCGTATTCTTCTGACTCGCTGAAAATCTCCGTTCCATCCAGGTCACCAGTTGTCCCTTCACGATCCCTAGACTCGAGAGCCTCAAGCTCCGCGTCCGTGAATAAGCAGTCGTCAGGGTCTTCCACGGGTGACACGACCGCCGCTCCGTCCCCTACCTCTGCCCGTTCCGTTACTGAATCCGCTCGCTCCTCCTCAACTTCAACACCAGGGGCGTCGAAGATGTCGAACGACAACCCCTCATCCGACAGCTCGTCGTCCTCGAGTACTTCCTCTTCCAGTAGGCCGTCTTCGACAGCCTCTTCCAGCGTTTAGGCGGGCTCCGCCGACTCACGAGTCGCTTTACTACCCGACTCTATCTCATCGACGAACCGTACTGTCTTCTTTCGACACTCTCCGTTCTCTTCCACGGGGGCGTCTTCCTTTCTTTCCGTTTCATCTTCCACAATCTTCTTTTCTTTTTTTTGCCTCTTTTTCTCAGCATTCCGCGCGGTCTTCACCGTTCCTCGCGGCTTCTTCTTTTTCTCGTTCATCTCACTCTCCTTCACCACGGCAACCGTCTTCTTTTCCCCGAACTCCTCCTCAGCACGGTCACCGTTCGAGCCA
Source organism: Phytophthora colocasiae (assembly GCA_018806915.1). Taxonomy (NCBI): domain Eukaryota; phylum Oomycota; class Peronosporomycetes; order Peronosporales; family Peronosporaceae; genus Phytophthora; species Phytophthora colocasiae. The sequence continues at coordinate 195,055 of JAGKQI010000004.1, read as the reverse complement.
TCTGCCAGACAAGAGGAAGGAATGGCTCGCTCCTCCCCTTCCTCACGTCCCCGTCAATTCCGAGGGGTCGCAGGCTGGGCCCGATCCAGCGGCCAACCCCTTCAAGGCAGCGATCGTCGGGCACTGGGCCACTGAGTGACCGTTCTCTCCACAGAAGTAGCACCGGAACCCTTGAACGTTCGAGGGAGCTCCGTTCTGTCCTCCTAGTTTACCTCCATTATAGGGGAGCTCACACTCAGCTGCAACGTGACCATACTGATTACACCTCCGGCAAGTCATCGTGTAACGGGGTTACACGTACAAGTGGTTGTACCACTTGTAACTCTAACAGTTAGGATAACTGTTAGAGGTTGGATATGGGCCTCAGACCTTGGTGTGCTGTACACACCAATGGATACATGGGCGAACCACATGATTGGGTGATTCGTGTGCATTTGTGCATATTATTGGTAGAAAGTAACGGATTTCTACCAATCACTGAGCAGAGTTTCTGCCAACCACACGTTGGCAGACCCTTTAGAAATAGATAAAAAACAGTTTTAGGAGGTCCATAATTGGCTTATGCCAAATTCAATAACAGTTCTCATTTTACGGTATTTTGCAGTTTAATTTAGTTATATTTGATTTAACTATACTTATTTAAATAAGTATACTTAAATTAAGTCTATTCTAATTGCACGCTTCCTCATACACGTAAGCGCACGTGTACGCCATCTAATAGGTCTAGGTAGACCCATTACACCTGGTAGCACTTTGTAGTCCGTCCCACGACCGACTGCAGTTCGTTCGTATGGAGTCATACGAACGCGGGGTAGAGAACTCCCCAATGGATGAGGGATCTGCTGGGACCCCTCAAATGTCCGTGACGCGCACGGAGGGACTGCGCCCACCTGTCAGATCCAGAGTGGGAAGCTCTCCAAAGACTTTCACAAGTCATTGGAGAGGCAGCGGTAGCGACGATGCTTCGTACGCTATCGCCGACAGAGCAACACGTGTTGCTCTGGGGTACATTGTTAAGGAGCAACGAGATGTTGCTGCCTCGGTGACTTCCTCGAAGCCACGCGTGGAGTCGTTGAAACTCCACGTGAGTACCTACATGGGGAAGGAGGACGAGACCCTCCTTCGTTGGCTTGTCGAACTTGACACAGCCGTTGCGGCTCGACGTATCGTCGATCCGATGTCGAAGGTCGCGTTCGCCATGTCATGTCTTGGCGGACGTGCGAGGAGTTGGGCCTATGGGCGCCGACTCTCGGATCCTACGTGCTTCAGCACGTACGAGGTGTTCAAAGAGGAGCTCAAGCTTGAGTTTGAGCCCCCGAAGAACGAGTTCAGATCGAGAGCGGAGTTTCTCGATCTGCAACAGGGCAAGGATGATGTTCACACCTTTGCCCAGCGTGCTCGATACTTGGTATCGAACATAGTGGCCAACCCGATCGACGAGGCGACCAAGGTCGTCACGTTCATGAAGGGACTAAGAGATGGTCCCGTCAAAACATATCTCTTCCGAGAGTATCCGAATACTCTCGAAGAGGCGATCAGCCTTGCGATGCAAGAGGAGTTTAGCCGACGTCAAGCTAAACTCCATGCGAACGCGCCGAAGCCGGCGCGTCCTGTTGTGAAGACGGGAGGTCCGGAACCTATGGACCTCTCGAGTGCTACGACTGCTGGTCAACAGCAGCGTAGATACGGCAAGGTTCGATGTTACAAGTGTAGTAACATCGGTCACTATGCACGTGAGTGCACAGCGGGCGGACATTCAAAAAACGCCAAGGACCAGTAGGCGCGGGGCGTCCTACTGGTGATGCAGTCTCGCGTGTCGAGCTTGGACACGCGACGATGAGGACTGCTGCCCCCAGCGAGAAGGTTTCTCGCTGTAAGCCGCAAGATGACAAGCCAAACCTTGTCATCCTGAACGTGATGTCGAAGAGAGCGAACTCTCTTCGTGCCCTAGTGGACTCGGGCGCGTCGAACAACTTTGTTCGACAGGGAAGTCTTCGAAGGCTTGACTTCGAAGAGGCCGACACGCCTCGCGGCGTGTTGGAGGTGCGGTTGGCAACAGGTGCCACCGTGAGGACTGCGAGAAGCGCGTAGTCCGTGTGCGCTTCTCTTACAAACGAAGGACGTTTAGGAAGATCTTATCGTCTTGGATCTAGACGATAAGTTCGACTTAATATTAGGCATGCCGTGGCTTGCACGGCATGACCCGGTGATCAACTGGGAGAAGCGTACGCTCGTACGCTTCAACAACACATGCGCGACAGAGAGCGATGGCCCTGTCAGTGCTGCACATGCACCGGCCGGTGCATGTGGATCCCCAGTTGAGGCAGCAGCGGCCGCCGCTGCCTCCGATCGCCGCCGGCGACCATCAACGACTTCGAGAGTCGTTGGGAGAAAATGTGTGTCGACTCAGAAATCTGAGCCGAAGGGTCGCGGTCACATGAGTGATGGTCAGGTGAATGTGAATCACCTGACGCATAAACATCTGAATGATGTTTGTCACATGAGTGATGGTCAGGTGAATCGCATTCACCTGAGAGAAGGTAAAATACCGGTACTACCGCTATCCTTGGAGGTACTTCAAGCCCCCAAGGGTCGCGCCGACGACGTCGCGTCAACTTTGGGAGTTGACGAAGCAAATAATATTCGGGGAATCGAAAGACGTGCGTCAGTTCTGGGAGCTGACGCCACTGGCGCGTAGCCGCTAGTTCTGGGAACTAGCGATTGTCGCGAGTCGGTCTTGGGCGGGACGGTAGACGCTGCGGGTTACAAGTAGAACGGAACGGTAGAGCGATAAAAGCGCACCACAAAAAGTAAAGAAAAATATAAAAAGCGATTATTCTTTGACTTGGGGCTTGTGCTGCGGTGCCCAAGGTAAATTCACGACTGACCTCCACCAGCACGCCCTTCCTTCACTGTTTTCCAACGTCTCACGTCCTCCATAGTCCTCTTCCTTGTCCTTCCCGGGTCCGTATCTCCTCGACGGTACCTCTCACCCCTTCCTCACACATACTCGGGGCGCTGTTAAGCCCAGCGTAGCTCTAGTCCATGTCTTCCGTCCTTGGCATCAGCTCACACGCAACCTGGCGCACGCTCCACGCTCTTTCTTGGCTGCGCAGACCTCGTTTCCCTAGCAATAGCGGCGCGCACTCACCCTCGTGCTGGCTGCGACCGGGGCCGGCTCGAACAACTCCTCGCCATACATATGGTCTTCCGCAATGCGACGGGTCGTGGATCGGGTTTCAGAGGGGGAACGGTCGGGACCGTACCTGAGACGGTGGCCACCGTTCTCACTCGGGACATCCTCCCCGACTGAAACTCGACGCCCACGTCGAGCGGCTCGCTCTCGAGCAGCAGCAGTGAGCTCGTCCCTTTGCACTTGTTCCTTCAGCTCCTGTCTCTCTGCTTCCCACTTCCGACCGATATTCACGCGGGGTCTAGGCCCTACGCAACCGTCTTGACGCCAGAACGCTTCACTCAGACGCTCGGCTTGCTCTTGATCCTTCAGATCTTTAACCCACTGGGCGTAACGGTCCCCAGCCATTTCAAAAGGCGTCAGACCTCCTGAAGATGCTTCGTAATAACGGAGAGCCCTACTCGCAAAACCCACGACGACGACAGCACCGCTCACTCTTATTGTATCATAGTCGAACACGAACCCGTCCTCGGACGCTAAGCCACCGTCCGCCAATGCGTAGTTCAGGACGGTTAGTAACACTCCGACCCCCGACACTCCGTAGCAGGCCCATTCCAACAGTTCATACACATACACTACCGTGTAGAATACCGCATATAGCGTTAGCGACGTAAACGCCCAGAAACCACGACCGGCACAGCACGCCCTATCAACCGTCCTCCGGCACTCCACTTGCGAACCGTTCCAATATTTCACGGAGGAACGGCAGCCTAGTTCCAAGACGTCCGGTACGAACACGCACCACAGGGCATGGAAAGCCTCCAACCACTTGTACAGCAGGCGTCCCAGGCCGTGTAGATGTTCTTCTCTAACTTCCAGTATAGTCAATGGTGCCAGCCACAATGCTTCGTACATCTTCCACCGACGCTCGGACGGAGAGTTGTGAAGAAGCACGCTCCGACTAACAACCCGACGGTAGCTCTTGATGCTTTCCTTGGCGATATCTGCCCACTTGTACGAGAAACAGAAAGCCGTCCATCCCAACCGCGCCACTATGTTCCAAAGGGGCTTGGTAATCAACCAGAGGAGCACACCCCCGAGCGCCCACAGCAATCCTAACCAGTGGTAGCGAACGAGGTGCCACACCAGCACAGTAGACGAGCGTACCATCCATAGGCACCATTCCATAACTCCCTCAGTCGAGTCGTCCTTCATGCCAACACCAATTGCAAAGTGCTTAGCAGTTCCATATAGCTTCTCCGTCCCGCTAGTTCGTGGTCAACAATCTCCATTAGATGTGTACCGTGTCCCACATCACTCAACTGTCAGATCCGGTTCTTTCCTCTAAATTTCCTGGTCCCCAACTGGCGTATCAACCGCAGTCTCGCGACATCAATCACAGAGGCAGGGCATCAGGCGTCTCACTCGTCAGTCCCGCATTCGCCTCCAGTCTCCAAAGTTACCCCCGCCACCATGCCGAAATCCCCAGAGTCAAACAAGGACGCCATCGTTGGTCGTCTCCGCGCCCGCCTGGACTCCATGGCCAAGTCCAGCGACGCGGACAAGTCTCTCGCCGCCCAAGTGGACTTCTACACGCAGTTCCGTTCCCTCCTAGCCATCAACGACGCTTCCACAGGCCTTGAAGCCCTCGACAACCTCGCTCTCTCCATTGTTACTGCTGACGGGACGGTTCCTTCCGTTCTTAGTGAAGTAGTAACGCTCCTACCCGCTCTGGACTCCATGCGATCAGGCAGTCCTCCGCCACATTCCCTCTTCAATCCGTCCTCCTCTTCCAAGCGTCCAGCCACCCGAGGCTCCTCCAAGTCCAGCCCTCCAGCCAAGAAGCAACGCACCAGCAGCTCGTCATCTCCATCTCCCGCGCCCAGCAAACTGGCTTACAAGTTTGAGTTGCCGCGCGATATTCCCAAGCCCATCAAGAACGACATCAACAAGATCCTCACGGAGGCCACCGAGCGAGGTAAGGCTCCGTTCCGTCTCGCGTATCCATGGTCCCAGCAACGCGCCTGGTACGACCCCAGCGAGTATCCCGACCTCTACCTCTCGCACTACCGTTTCTGGATGAGACACCGCTCCGTCTTCTTCGACTGCGCACTCTACGCGCCCACCGACAAGGCCGGCGCCCGGCGCAAGCAGAAATCCGCCGCCGTCCAAGCTCGGCTCCGATTCATCAGCAAGAACATCGAGACCTTCGGCTACTACGACTTTCTCGACCGTCTTGAGAACGGCACCCACGACACGCTCATGTGGTACGGGGGCAAGGCCGCCACTCACTCAGCTGCAGCCGCCAAGGCCCAGTCCGACTCCTCCGCCCCAGCTCAGTCCGACCTCGCAACACTATTCCGCCGTGACCGTTCGCGTTATGAGCGTACCGTGGCCCGCGCCCTCGACCCTCTCTCTGTGGACGAAGACGGCTACTCATCCGTCCCTGATCTTCTCGAGCAGACTCAAGCACTGGACCCCACTCGCCGACCCCATCTCCGCCTCTCCGACGTTGCTTTGGCTCGTATCGTGCTCGACGTCAACGGAGGATCCCCTCAGACCGCAAGTTGGGTTGGCAACCGGTCCAGCGGCGTCTGGAAGCGCCTCCTCTCCGACCGTACCCTCCATCCCGTCCAGATCGACGTGGCCAAAAGCGTCCTGAACGGCACGCACACCGTGGACTTCGACGACAAGCCCTTCAAGCTCTCCGATCAAGGTGACGACGACTCCGATTACGAAGACGAAGACACGGGTGCGCCCACGATTCTTCCTCCGTCCCCGCCCATCGGCGGAGCTTACTCGGCCGAAGACTCCGACCAAGAAGAAGGCTCCGACGAAGAACAAGAGGATCCTTCCCAAGAAGATGAAGAAGAAGACGAAGAAGAAGATAAGGAGACAAGCAACGGTCCCGACGACGACAAGTCCAGCGATTACCACGGCTCCGGCGAAGACAAGCCTCGCTCTACCAAGAAGGAAGACAAGCCCAAGAAGTCGTCCCCCGAAGACAAGAAGCCCTCGTCCGAGTCGAAGAAGACGGGCGGCTCACCATCTAGCACCACCGCCGCTTCTCCCGCAGCCTCGCCTTCCACCAAGTAACATCTACCTTTCTCGCGCGTCAATCAGCTCTCTCTCTTTCCGGGTTCCTCTTTCGTAACAGCGCGTCACTAATCTCTTAATCCAACATGCAATTTCACATTCCAACCGTTCCCCTCAAGCGTTCCGTTCTCTTCACCGTTCTTTAGCTTCCATTTTAGCGTTGGGTATTGCAGGTACCAGGCCCGCTAAGCCAGCAGTAAGTCGTCCTCGTTGGCTTCAGCATTAGCCTCCTCCAACCGAGGACTCCGGCGCCACTCTGGCAAACCCTTCTTTCTTCGTTCCGCCTGCTCATAGGCGTCCACTAGGGGACGGTACTCAGGCATGAGCTCCGACCTAGGGACCCAAAACGTCTCGTAGCTCGCCGTCAACACTAAGTACTCGACCACTCTGTCCACTGTACGCTTCGCCACCACTTCGAGTAACGGAGAGTCTACTCCTGCGAGAACGGTATCGCTCCCGGCGACAGTTAATCGTTCCGCGAAGCTAGAATGGGGCAAATCTTCTTCCTCCAAAGGTCCGTCCTCCGCAGGTTCTCCGTCCCCTCCTATCCCTTCGGGGACCTCGTCCAGGAACGGACGCGTCCACTTGCCACGGTACTTCTTCATGCGGTTCACATTGACCGTGACTACCCGGCTCGGATGTGTAGGGATAGCAACCCGGTACGCATTGTCATTCACTTTCTCGACAACACGGTACGGTCCGTGCCATGCAAACGCTAGTTTCTTCGTCCGTGCCTCACCTCGCTTCGCCCTGAACAACTGGAACACCCACACTGGGTCGCCGTCCTCGTAAACCACCGGCACTTGACCGTCTAACCGACGCTCATGACGGTCCTGGGCCTTCACCAACTGACGCTCCACCAGGAGCCGCGAGTTTCTCAGGGAACGGTGGAGTTCCCGACGGTACAGTGCCACCTCGTCACTTTTCCATTTCTTCCCCAAATTCAAAAATGCCACATCCAAAGGCAACACAGGGTCACGACCATACAACGAGAAGAAAGGAGAGTCGCCCAACGCCTCATGGTAGGCCGTTCTATAGGCGAATAGCACTCTAGGGAGGTACAAATCCCAGTCCGTCTGTGCCTCGTTGACATGCATCCTTAGCATGCCCAGTAGTGTTCCGTTGAACCGTTCCACTAACCCCTGGGTCTGGGGATGGTACGCAGCCCCAAACAACTTCTTAATCCCCAAGATCTGGTAGAAGGACTTCGCGATCTCCGACGTGAAATTCGACCCTTGGTCACTCAGCAACCGTGACGGCACACCGTGCCGCGCGACCACTCCATTAATCATTGCTTCCACAAAAGTCATGGAGTCCAACCGTTCTACCGCGAACGCTTCCGCCCAACGCGTGAAGTAGTCCACAAACACTAGGATATACTTGTTCCTTCTCTCGGTCCTTGGTAACGGTCCCACGGCGTCGACCACTAACAGCGAGAACGGTCCGTTAAGGTCCGTTACCGGCATCCTTTGCATCTGGCCAGCTCTCCACGGTCTAGCCCCTTTACCGCTCCCACAAGTATTGCATTCCCGCACGTACTCCGCTACGTCCTTCCTCCATCCTGGCCAGAACGCGTGTCTCCTCACCTTCTCTAGCGTCTTCGTCAGGCCCAAGTGCGACGACAAGACGTCCGCATGACAGTAGTGGAGGACGGTTTCCATGTAAGGCACGGGGACCACTGGCACGGTCAACGACCGTGCTGGCCCCACCCGGGCGGGTAAATTAACACGCCGTGTCAACATGCCGTCCTCGACAGCGTATCTAGGCCCCATCTGCACTACACGAGCACGCAGGTACGGATCAAGCGGAAGCGCTCCGTCCTTCAGGTAGGCCACCAAAGCTCGCACCCACGAAATTTTCTGCTGTTCGGCCACGAACTGGTCGCGGTTCAGACCGAACCTATCCAAAGGAGACCTCGCGCGTTCCCCATCCTGCTCAACCTCAGCTTCCTCCCTCAACTCCTCGTGCGGCGGATCGTCTACGTGTCCGTCCGCTTGCTCTCCTACTGCCGCTCCGTCCACTTCATCGAAATCTTGTTCACCGTCCTTCTGCTCACCGTTCTCTGTCCCCCCGTAGTCAACATCACCGTCCAATTCGTACGGCTCCCCGACTGAAGGCGGAAGCGCGTCTCCGTCTTCCGGATTCAGCAGGTCCTGTATCGTCAGAGCAGCCACTCGTCCCCTTGGCAGCCTCGAGAGACCATCCACGTGACCTAGCGATGTCCCAGGCTTGTGATGAACCTGGAACTGCAGGCTCGACAGCTCCATCGCCCACCGTGCCAGCTTAGCGTTCGAGGTACGGTTCCCAGGACTGAAGATCCACTTCAGTGCCTGGTGGTCCGTGAACAGATCAAACTCGCGCCGATCCAGGTAGCAGCGGAACTTCCTAGTCGCCCATACTACTCCCCAGCACTCGATCTCAGAGATGCCGTCTTGGTTATTTATCCAGTTCTTTTGCGACCCCGTGAGCAACTTGCTAGCATAGGAGACGGCACGGTCACGACCGTCCACTTCTTGCATGAGGCACGCTCCAACAGCGTACCGTGACGAGTCGACATTCAACTTGAACCGCTTCTGACTGTCCGGGTACACCAGAATCGGTGGCTTCATAAGGGCACGTTTGAGCTGCCTAAAGGCAGACTCACAGTCCTCCGTCCACACGAACGGTGCATCCTTTACTTTCAACCGTTCCAAGGGCGCCGAAATCGAGGCGTACCCCGGGATGTAGCGTCGAAAGTAGCTAGTCAGTCCGAGAAACGAGCGGATCCCATGTAAGTCCACTGGTCTCCTCACATTCAGCACGGCCTTCACCTTCTCGGTTAGGAAGGACGCCCGAGGGCGTGACGATGTGTCCTAGGAACGCCACTTGGCTCCGTCCCCAGTGACACTTCTTCATTTTGAGCTTGAAGCCCGCCTCCCTTAACCTCGTCAAGACTTGACGAACGCGTAACAGGTGCGTCGGGAAGTCCTTGCTGAACACTACGCAATCGTCCAAATAAACTAGGCACACTCGCCACTTCAAATCCACTAGGACCGTCTCCATCAACCGTTCGAACGCGGGTACAGCGTTACAGAGGCCAAAAGGCATAACGAGCCATTCGAAGAGGCCGTATTTGCACGTGAAAGCCGTCTTTGATACACTGTCCAGCGCCATCGGTACGTTCCAATACCCGGATGCGATGTCCATGGTCGAAAACAACTGGGCACCCCCGAGCACGTCCAAAATATCATCGATCAACGGCATCGGGTAACAGTCCTTCACCGTTACTGCGTTCAACTTGCGATAATCTATACAGAATCGGATACCACCGTCCGGTTTCCTTATCATGAGAACAGGGCTAGCCCACGGACTGTTCGATGGACGGATCAGTCCCGCGTCCAAGTACTGCTGTATTTCCGCTTCCATCACCTCTCCTTCCGCTACTGATACACGGTACGGTTGCTGTTTGATGGGCCGACTATCGCCCGTGTCAATCTCGAAGTGTAGCAGTTCCGTCCGTCCCGGCATCGCCGAAGACTCGACAAACAGGTCACTAAAGTTGTCCAGCTCTGCTTCAAATATCCGCTTCTGTTCCTCCGTCAACCTCGACTGCGAAAAGTCAGCCTTGACCGTGGCTTTGTCAGGCGGCACTTCCGGCCGAGACCTCCGTTCCTCCGTTCCTTCTCAGCAATCTGATCTTCAAGCGCTCCTGTCACGGACTGCACTCGACCGTCCGCTTCTGTTGTCTCCGGGTTCCTCGGTACCGCTCCATCCTTCGTCTGCATCTGGCCGAAAGCCGACTCCGGAACGATCGAAGCGCACGCAACCGGCGTACCACGGCGAATCCACCGTTCCTCTGTAGATGCGTTACAGACTTCAACTATGACTTGACTGTCCTCCACCGTACACAACGAGTGCGCCACACACAGTGTAGGCGGAAGGGATACAGCGCCTTCAATGAGCACCGTAGCTTTCTCCTCCGGTGTCCCTACCAACTTAGCCATGACTAGAGCTTGTCCTTTAGGCGGCAGGCGTATTGACTTCACCATCGTCGCCATGTAAGCGTCCTGTACAACCATACCCCCAAGGGGCAACACCTCGCCTGAGTCTTTAAGCAGGAGCTGACGCTCAGCCACATCAATGACCGCTCCGAACGCTCCAAGAGCGTCTACCCCCAGGATGGCGTCCACATGCAACTGATCCGCGACTACCAAACTCAGCGAAATCTCTGCACTTCCCATTCGTAACGACAAACTCGCCCACCCTCGGATCTTCAACTGATGTCCGGAGGAGCTCTTGACCGATCCTTCGTACGGCTTCAGCGTCCTCGTTGACCGTCCTAGCCGCTTCAGCACACGGCTATCTACCAAACTCAGTGTAGCTCCCGTATCCACGAGTAAGCGAGAAGGCAAACACTCAATAAATCCACTTGATAACGCTTCGAAGTTCCCAACAGCACACACCACGCGTCGACCGTCTTCAACCACAGTACATACTTCCATTTCATCCATGTCTCCCTCCGACACGCCGAAACCGTCCGGCATCTCTACCGTGACAACCTCAACAAGGCCCGGGCGAGGGGGAGGCGCAACCGTTCCAGGCGGCGGTCCCACCACGTCCACGTAGCTTACCACATCTTCATCACTCAGCAACAGTTCAGCATTCATCAACACCTCTGCGTACGGTCTAAACATGGCCTCGAAGTCAATCTCAGGACGCTGCCGACCTCGTCTCTTAGCAGCAATCTCCGGGTCCTCTCTTACTTTCCGTTCTATCAGTTTCTCCCAAATGATCGTCGCGTTCTTGTCGTAATATTCCATAGTCGTCGCTTCTAACCGTCCCCAATCCAAATTCCGAACGCTCCTGGAGGCAGCGACCACCTTCGCTAGTTTTTCCAGTTTGATCAGGTCCGCCTTCGGAACTTTATCACGCAACGGAGTGATTTCCTGTTGGAAGGCTTCCTTCAGGAACAAGTACACTGCACGTTGGACCACGGTCCTCGCCAAAGTAGGTGAAACGACGACACGGTTCCTCAGGACGGACTCCGGCTTCGTAGCCACAGTCCCTGCACTCGGCACTTGGACGGACGCCGCGACGTCCTCTAGCTGCGACAAGATATTAGCACTGACTTCCTCTTCCGTAGTAGATCCTGCCTTTGGACTCGCGTCTCGCTCTCTAAATGGTTTAGGTTTCCGTGCGCTGGGTTCCTTTAACACCGTTCGTCCCACTACCTGCACGACTGACGACTTGAAATCGCGGTTAGCACGCTTGGCTTCTTCGGTCTTCTCGAGCGTCTCGCGGAACCATCCCTGCCAGTACTCAGGCGAATCACCACCTTCTGGGGACGCTCGCCGAGTACGCTCGACTACGTCGAGCGGGACGTCCAATAGAGAGGACAATTCCTCGGTAGAGGGCTCTCGTAAAGATGCTGCGTTCAACCGTATCCGTTCCATAGTATCAGCTTCATCCAAAGGGTGCAAACGATCCTCAATTTCTTTTTCGTATTCTTCTGACTCGCTGAAAATCTCCGTTCCATCCTGGTCACCAGGCGTCCCTTCACGATCCCTAGACTCGAGAGCCTCAAGCTCCGCGTCCGTGAATAAGCAGTCGTCAGGGTCTTCCACGGGTGACACGACCGCCGCTCCGTCCCCTACCTCTGCCCGTTCCGTTACTGAATCCGCTCGCTCCTCCTCAACTTCAACACCAGGGGCGTCGAAGATGTCGAACGACAACCCCTCATCCGACAGCTCGTCGTCCTCGAGTACTTCCTCTTCCAGTAGGCCGTCTTCGACAGCCTCTTCCAGCGTTTAGGCGGGCTCCGCCGACTCATGAGTCGCTTTACTACCCGACTCTATCTCATCGACGAACCGTACTGTCTTCTTTCGACACTCTCCGTTCTCTTCCACGGGGGCGTCTTCCTTTCTTTCCGTTTCATCTTCCACAATCTTCTTTTCTTTTTTTTGCCTCTTTTTCTCAGCATTCCGCGCGGTCTTCACCGTTCCTCGCGGCTTCTTCTTTTTCTCGTTCATCTCACTCTCCTTCACCACGGCAACCGTCTTCTTTTCCCCGAACTCCTCCTCAGCACGGTCACCGTTCGAGCCATCTGCCAGACAAGAGGAAGGAATGGCTCGCTCCTCCCCTTCCTCACGTCCCCGTCAATCCCTAGGGGCCGCAGGCTGGGCCATCGATCCAGCCGCCAATCCTTTCAAGGCAGCGATCGTCGGACACTGGGCCACTGGATGACCGTTCTCTCCACAGAAGTAGCACCTGAACCCTTGAGCGTTAGAGGGAGCTCCGTTCCGTCCTCCTAGTTGACCTCCATTATAAGGGAGCTCACACTCAGCTGCAACGTGACCATACTGATTACACTTCCGGCAAGTCATCGTCCTTCTCATACATGTAGCACGACCATGTCCCCTGTAGTAACATCGGCCACACACCGGTTCACCTTCCTGCGTACGGGTATCTTCCGCCATCCTGATTCCACGATAGCTTCTGTTTCCGTCCCCAGTCGCAGGAGCGTTCCCTGCGGTAGTGGCAGCTACGGTCAGTGACCGTCCTCGAGGTGACGAAGGTCTAGCCTTGCGCTCGTCCATGAGTTGCTGCTGCCAAAGCTGCTGCTGGGCCATGAACGTCTGCAACTGCTGAGTTAATGCGTCCACCGCGGACGACGAATGACCGTTCTTGTTACTCTCTGGAGCTCCGTCCGAGAACTCCTCGTCTTCCTCACTAGGCCGATGCATGTCCTTCGACATCAACCACTCACACGCCTCGGGAATGTCGCGGGCTGGGCTTGAATCCAAGGCAGCCAGCATCCTACGGTTCCTGAGACCTCGACGGAACAGTTTGTACCGCATCTGCGGGTTCGGATAGTCGAGCGAGTCGCACAAGTCCGTGACTCGATCGCCCCACTCTTCCACCGATTCACCCCTCTGTCTCTTGGTAGTGTGCAATCGATCCCATAGTTCGTCAGCCGTCCTACTCAGGAATTGGTTGTGAAAGCGAACCCTGAGGGTGGCGAACGTTTTGATCCTGGAGTTGCTCCACCACCGTTCCGCCTCTCTTCCTTTCAGCTTCTGACGGAACACCAACAACCGTTCTCGGTCGGGCAACTGTCCTGTGTGCGCCTCGAACAGCTCCCAGAAGTCACGCGCCTTCTCCACCGTGGCCGTGTCTGAATAGAACATAGGCAACACCTTCATCACGTTCGACATCTTCTGCGTCAGGTCGTAGATCCTGGGCGGCGGAGGCGGTCTAGGAACGCCATACCCACCACCATACTGTCCATAAGCTCCAGGGGGAGGTCCAACTAACACTCTTTGCCCTCCCAGCACAGTCCTCGTCGGCACAGGAGGGACAGTAGGCTGTCTCCATCCTTGCGTCGGCGCAGCGTACGCTGTCCGAGGGACGCTCGTCTGGGTTCCAGCCAGGGATGGCCCCGAGACACGCTCGTACGAAGAGGCGCTTGTCTAGGTGTACTCCACTGGTTGGGTCGCAGGCGACTGGAACGCCTATAGGAGTCGTTACTCCGGGCAGCGGTTCGGTCATCGGCTGGGCCGACGACGCAGCAGTCACCGCAGACCGGGGCGGTACGCCTTGCTGATCCCACGCGAACGGCGCAGCCGTCTCCGTCTTCACCTCATACGGGTCCTCACTCAGTGTTCCCCAACCCCATCCAAGGGGACGGTCCGTGCGACGCTTCTCCGTTCCCGTGTATCTCGAGATAAACCCAGTAGGCGTCCTCATAGGGACTTCTTCGACCACTTCCTCCTTCATCATCAGTTCTTCCGTAGGGTACATCATGTGTGCACGTTCATAGGCGTCGTAGTCCGGGTAACCTTCATACATCTGCTGGCCAGCGTACAGAGCGGCCAGCCGTGCCGAACCGTACACCGGATCCAGCAATGGAGTGCTCGGGACCGTGCTCTCCGCGGTCGGCTCCTCCGTTGCTTCTTCCCTCTCGTCTTCCTCGTCGGCGGGTTCCGGCTCGTCCGGCTTCTCCTCCTCATCGCCAGCGTCAGCACCAGCCGTCAGGAGATCATCTTTCAACTCCTGCCTCAACGTCTCGCGACCAGCGGCCGTGCTGACTCCCACCGACGGTTCATCATCTTCCTCTGCTTCTGCTCTCTTCTCCAGGCTAAGCGGGGCATCTCCACCGCCACTACGCGAAGCCTCTGCTTGGCGCGACCGTTCTTCCTCTTCCAGTCGCTCCACTTCGGACAGGACCCGGACGGTCTTCTGACCTCCGGCCCGTCCACCCCCACGACCACTGTTCCCTCAGCCTGGGGTACCTTTCCCTCCATCTCTTCTTCCAATCCCGGACATTCTTCAAACTTCCAATACCTCCAAACTCCCCAATACTTCAATTCCCCAATACTTCACTTCCAATACTTCAACGCTTCACTTCCAATTCTTCCGGACCGTCTTCTACTTCTGACCAATACTCCCGATACTCCAACTTCTGTTCCGTGGGAACTCACAAACTCGGGAATTCCGCGCTCCCTGCGCCCCCGAGACTTTGCTTCTCAACCGTGACCGTCTGGACTCGATACCAGACCGCGTACACGCCGGGTTCTTCAACTCCACGGGCTCTTCCGACTTGCTCTTACTTGACAACGAATGCCGTACCCTGCTTCTCCACCACGTGTCGCGAGTCGGTCTTGGGCGGGACGGTAGACGCTGCGGGTTACAAGTAGAACGGAACGGTAGAGCGATAAAGCGCACCACAAAAAGTAAAGAAAAATATAAAAGCGATTATTCTTTGACTTGGGGCTTGTGCTGCGGTGCCCAAGGTAAATTCACGACTGACCTCCACCAGCACGCCCTTCCTTCACTGTTTTCCAACGTCTCACGTCCTCCAGAGTCCTCTTCCTTGT
Organism: Phytophthora colocasiae; assembly: GCA_018806915.1. Taxonomy (NCBI): domain Eukaryota; phylum Oomycota; class Peronosporomycetes; order Peronosporales; family Peronosporaceae; genus Phytophthora; species Phytophthora colocasiae. The sequence continues at coordinate 179,971 of JAGKQI010000004.1, read as the reverse complement.
CCTTCCCGGGTCCGTACCTCCTCGACGGTACCACTCACCCCTTCCTCACACATACTCGGGGCGCTGTTAAGCCCAGCGTAGCTCTAGTCCATGTCTTCCGTCCTTGGCATCAGCTCACACGCAACCTGGCGCACGCTCCACGCTCTTTCTTGGCTGCGCAGACCTCGTTTCCCTAGCAATAGCGGCGCGCACTCACCCTCGTGCTGGCTGCGACCGGGGCCGGCTCGAACAACTCCTCGCCATACATATGGTCTTCCGCAATGCGACGGGTCGTGGATCGGGTTTCAGAGGGGGAACGGTCGGGACCGTACCCGAGACGGTGGCCACCGTTCTCACTCGGGACACGATCGTGCATCAGCTCCGGGAGCTGATGATGCGTGTACAGGCGAACATTCGCTGCTAGTTCCGGGAACTAGCGATCGTGCGTCAGCTCTGGGAGCTGACGATATGTGTACAAGCGAACACTCGCTAGCGCAGGAAGCTAGCGAGAGCACGTCGACTCCCGGAGTCGACGATGCGGTTGCTTCATCCGCTCCGGGAGTGGATGAAGGCGCAGCGGTTCAGGGAACCGACTGCGCGGCAGGAGGTGCTGGCGGTTGCAAACGCCCAGCACCCGAACAACCTGCGTGCTCACGTGCAGCAGCGCTGCACGCGATGAGCGGCACTCAAGCAGGGCTTGATAGTGCGAGTCAGCGGAAGGAATCCGCTGACGATTGCGATAACGTCCCGTCCAAGGTGCGATGCCTTGGACGTGGAGCACCTGGAGCCGGGCTCCATGGTAGATTTTCGCGGCGCAAGCTCAGGGAGCTGCGCGAGTCTCAGTCCGGGACTGAGACGGGTGTATCTGCAGTGCAGATACCGAGTGTCGAGACGTTGAACGTCTTGACACGTACTGGTACTGGGTTACAGTACCAGAGGATGCGGTTGGAGAATCCGCCGACGAGTGCGTCGGCGTTGACCGCACTTCCAACGATGAGTTGGAAGCGCTTCGCACGAGACTTGTACGATGGACGCATCGAACAAATTTGCATTCTCTCGGATATCGAGAGAGTGGAGCGCGAGGCCGAAGAGCTGAAGCAGCTCGTCGTCAATGGGATCACTGAGGGTGATGACTCCCTCAGTGCGAAGACTAAGAAGCAGCGCTTCGAAGAGCAGAGTTGGGACTCGTTGAGGTCGAGTCCCTACTACGAAGTTCTGCGGGAGTACAAGGATGTACTCCCGGACGAGATTCCTTCGGAGCTTAAGAAGGACAAGGGCGTACAGCACGAGATTGATCTCGTGCCGGGCACGAAGTACTGTGTTACACGGCAGTGGCCACTGCCGCGTGAACAAGTGCAAGCGATCGACGACTTCTTTGAAAGTCGTCGTCTTGCAGGTCAAGTGCGGGAATCAAAGTCCCCGCACAGTGTTCCAACGTTCTGTGATAAGAAACCACAGGGCGGCTGGCGCATCGTTCATGCGTATAACAAGCTGAACGATGCGACGATACCGGCGCAGACGCCGATACCGCGAAAAGATGTCATCATCGATTCGATGGCCTTGAGCACTATCTTCAGTGCTCTAGATCTGCGTGATGGATTCTATCAGATCCTCATGCGTGAGAGGGACATCCTCTCACAGCGGTAAACACTCAAGCGGTATGCTTTGGGAGTGGCTCGTCATGCCGCAGGGACTTAAGACCGCCCCTGCGACGTTCAATAGATGCGTGACACATCTATTGCGCTCGGTGCGCGACTTCGCACCGAGCTACTTCGACGACGTGTTCGTCCACAGCCAGGCTGTGAACGGGAAGACGGACATTGAGATGCACAAGGTGCATCTCCGGAAGCTGCTAGAGCGTATGAGGAAACATAAGCTCTATGCGAACCTGAAGAAGTGTATCTTCGGGGCGAGCGAGATACCCGTGCTGGGGTGTCTCGTGGGGAAAGACGGCGTGCGCCCTGACCCAGAGAAGGTCAGAGTGATCAATGAATGGCCCACGCCATCCAATGTGAGGAACTGAGGCAGTTCCTTGGGCTTGCCACGTACTTGTGCAAGTACGTGGACAACTATGCAGGCAAGATTCGCCCGTTGTCACAGCTTCTCAAGAAAGAAGCTGAGTGGATTTGGACGACCGAGTGCGAGGAGGCATTCGGTGCAGTCAAGCAGGGCTTGACTGAAGCGCCGGTCTTGGCCGTGGCGGACCAAGATCGTCCATTCCACGTAGTGTGCGATGCATCCGACTTTGCAATCGGATGTGCATTGATGCAACACGATCACGAAGGGCGTGATCGTGTAGTCTACTCTTAATCGCGTCAGCTGAAGCCAGCTGAGCGTAACTATCCCGTACATGACAAGGAGCTCCTTGCCATGAAGTATGCACTCGCAAAGTTCCGAGTGTATCTACTTGGGAGTAGACCGTTCGTGGTCTATACAGACCACGCATCATTGCGTACGGCGATTAAGTCGCCGCACATCTCGCAACGTATGGCGAGATGGTTGTCCTTCTTCGCGGAGTACAACTTCCAGGTAGAGTACAAACTCGGAAGACTCAATGTAGTGGCCGACGCGTTATCGCGTCGACCTGACTATGCGGAGACGGTCGACGCCAACGCTGTTGGCGTCGTGAGGACAAGTGTGCCGTCGTCAACGTTGATTGACGACGTGAAGAACGCGTATGCAAGGGATGCAGACGCGAAGGGGCTGCTGGAGTTCCTCGCAGCACCTTCCGACGTGGCACGTCGGAAGCTAACCCCTCATCTTCGAGCTCGTGTACACCGCTATCGTGTACACGAAGGCCTACTGTTGTACAGTGCAGTAGACGACAATGCGGATCGCATTGTCGTTCCGAATGATCATGACCTCCGATGGAGGATCATGTTCGAGTATCACGATGCCCCCACGGCAGGGCATCCGGGTCGTGAGAAGACATACACTCTTCTCACGCGTGACTTCTACTGGCACCACCAGTACAAGTGGGTACGCAAGTACGTACGTGCTTGCGAGGTTTGTCAACGCGTGAAGCCTGCGCAGTTCTCGCAGGCTCCTCTTCAATCACTACCGACTCCGTCGGAGTGTTGGCAGTCCATGTCCATGGACTTTGTCTTCGGTCTTCCGCCTGACAGCAAGCGGAGGACAGGCATCGTTGTCTTTGTGGACCGATTCAGCAAGATGGTTCATCTTGCTGCCGTCCCGGCTACTTTTACAGCCGCGCAGACTGCGCGACTGTTTGTTGACATGGTGTTCAAACACTATGGCATGCCGCTCGACATTGTGTCGGACCGTGATCCACGCTTCACAGCGCGGTTCTGGCAATAAGTGTTTACACTTTGGAGCAAGCAAGCTTGCTCCAAGATTCATTGGGCCGTTCAAAGTACTTGAACGGCACGGCAACGCGTACCGGCTGGACATACCGTCCAGCATGAGGCTCCACCCGACCTTCTACGTCGGGCGGTTGAAGCCGTACGTGCAGCACGGACTACCTAGGGCTGGTAGTCCGACTGAGGGGTGCGAGAGGCCTGGAAGGCCTTCTCGAGACCGTCGACACGGTCGATCAACTGGTTCACTCTCGTCCCAAGACCGGACGAGAGGTTCGAGGCAGTCTGAGCTGCCTCGCAGACCTCAGCACGGAGGACACGAACCTCCTGCTTCAGAGCAGCTATCTCAGCGCTCTGTGTCTGCTCCAGCGCAGCAACTCGATCGTGCAGAGCACGGTCGTCATGGTCATAGCGATGACCATACGGAGGGAGTGTTCCCGCCCCCTCCGCCGCCGTTGCGCGACGCACGTGGAGCGATCCGCTGGATTGTGGAGCGGATCGTGGCTCATAAGAGAACGAACTCTCAAGGGGTTCGTTTTCGTATTCGTTGGAGAGGATTTCCTCCCCATCGAGATACGTGGGAGCCGCGGAACGTCCTGATGGAGGACGTTCCGGAAATGGTGATGGCGTACGAAGCCCACCATAACTTGCAGGGTTAAGCCCTGCACGAGGAGTGCTGCGGTTAGCCACAGCACTCGGAGCTTCGCGTGGCACAATACGACCACGGAGCTCCTTGATGTGATCGGGTACACGGACGACCGTGTACCCCAGGAGATCACTTTCGGTGAGACGTGTTGCCAAAGGTTGGCAACACGGACAGGGTGTGCCAAAGGGAACGGCACATGGGATCCCCGCTTCCATGGACTGATCATGGAGGCGTTCACACTTACCACGCGTAGTGTAAGTGTAAAAGCGATCGCGAGCCGCAGCAACGCGCTCGCGATACGCCAGCAGGGTGTTTGATCTCTGCTAGGGAAGAAGACTTCTTCTTCTTCTTCCCGTGTTTCTCCTTGTGGAGAGCATGCTATTTGGTGACAGAGAGCTTCTCTGTCGGACCGCTGGAAGCAGCAGTGCTAGTGAGCACTGCTGAGGTTGTTGTTCCTGCTGCTGAGGCAGCAGGGGAGGCTTGCGCGTCCGCAGAAGCGGACGGAGACGTGGGCGTTGGCGAGTCCATTGCGAAATGAACTCGGATTTCTCTCGGGAACTTGACGGTCTTGTCAAGTTCTGTTAATTGACGTATCGGGACCGATACGTCGAATCTTAACGGGGGGATGGTGTAACGGGGTTACACGTACAAGTGGTAGTACCACTTGTAACTCTAACAGTTATCCTAACTGTTAGAGGTTGGAAATGGGCCTCAGACCTTGGTGTGCTGTACACACCAATGGCTACATGAGCGAACCACATTATTGGGTGGTTAGTATGCATTTGTGCATATTAATGGTAGAAAGTAACGGATTTCTACCAATCACTGAGCAGAGTTTCTGCCAACCACATGTTGGCAGACCCTTTAGAAATAGATAACAAACAGTTTTAGGAGGTCCATAATTGGCTTATGCCAAATTCAATAACAGTTCTCATTTTACGGTATTTTGCAGTTTAATTTAGTTATATTTGATTTAATTATACTTATTTAAATAAGTATACTTAAATTAAGTCTATTCTAATTGCACGCTTCCTCATATACCTAAGCGCGCGTGTACGCCACCTAATAGGTCTAGGTAGACCCATTACACATCGTCCTTCTCATACATGTAGCACGACCATGTCCCTTGTAGTAACATCGGCCACAAACCGGTTCGCCTTCCTGCGTACGGGTATCTTCAGCCATCCTGATCCCATGATTGCTTCTGCTTCCGTTCCCAGTTGTAGGAGCGTTCCCTGCGGTAGTGGCAGCTACGGTCGGCGACCGTTCTCTAAGTGACGAAGGTCGGGCCTTGCGCTCGTCCATGAGTTGTTGTTGCCAAAGCTGCTGCTGGGCCATGAAAGCCTGTAACTGCGGAGTTGTGGTGAAGCGGACGAAAAAAATTTCCCGGAGAGGCGATGTCAGCCACGAACCCGAATAGAGTCGGAACGAGCGACAGGGGGGACTGAAGAAGGTCGTGGTAGAGGTTGTCTTGCGAGGGGAGGACTGCCGAAGCTTGGGGCGAGGAGGCCGAGGCGAGGGAAGTCACTTGAGGGGTAGAATGGAAATTCAGAAGTGATTGATTGATATGAGCTTACACTGTTTTCTCTACCTGGTCTGCATCCAATCATTTGGTGCATCCAATCACCAACATTCTGTACTCGTCCAATCATCCTACTCGTCTAATCATCGGTGGCGTAAACATCTTACCGTAATCATTGCGGGATCGTATTGGATCACCTGCAACAGCCCCTCTCAATGCGAACACGCTTGAACGCCAAGAGCCGTCGTTAAGTCCTTGTGACGAGGTCCGCCGAGTCCCTTGGTCAAGATGTCGGCCAGCATGGTCGTGGTCTCGCAGTACTCGACGATCACTTCACCGCGCTTGACTTCATCACGGATGTGGTGGTACTTGATGTCGATGTGCTTCGCGCGGCCATGGTTCACAGGGTTCTTCGTCATCTTGATGCACGACTGATTGTCTTCGAAAATCTTCAGATCCGGATGTCTTCGCCTGCAGCGTCAAGGATCTCACACAGAAGCTTGTGCACCCACTTGCCTTCTTGGATTGCCAGACTGAGCGCAATGTACTGGCTTCACTCGTGGAAAGAGACACACTGATTGCTTCTTGGATCCCCACGACACAGGTCCGCCAAGGAACTTGAAACAGGTAGCTCTGAAGTCGACATGCGGTCACTGTGGTCACCAGCCCAGTCTGCATCCGAATAGCCACGAAAGCTCGATTCCCTTGGTCGGCGAAAAACGGAGTCCATGCGACTTGGTGCCCTGAAGGTAACGGAAGATGCGCTGACTGCAATCCAGTGCTCGACTTGAGGATTCTCCATGAAGCGCGAAACGTAACCAACTGCAAAAGCAATGTCCGGGCGAGTCGACGTCATCAAGTGCATGAGAGCACCGACAGCTTCGCGGAACGGCGCATCCAACTTGGTCGAGACGTCACTGGCAACGAGCTTCATGCTGAGGTCGACTGGACTGGCAGCAGGTTTGCAGTTCTGCATGCCAAAGCGCTCCAGGATGTCGTTGATGTAGCGAGCTTGACTCAATGTGACACTGCCATCCGCATTGTCGACCACCTCAATCCCCAGAATGAAGGAACATTTGCCGCTGTCGGTCATCTCGAATCGTGCCTTGAGCTGTTTCTTGACTTCAGCAATGATCGTCGAAGAGCTTCCGGTCACCAAAACATCGTCGACGTACACCAGCATCAGAACGCAGTCACCATCGACAATCTTGATGTAGAGGCACGGATCGTAGCTCGAAACGCGAAATCCGATGGAGCGCACATACTCGTCAAAAGTCTCATTCCACACTCGAGAAGCTTGCTTGAGACCGTAGATCGCCTTGAGCAGTTCCACGCAGTCGTAGCCGTCATCAAGTTCCACGCCTTCTGGAACACTGCAGAACACCTTCTCCTTCATCAAGCCGTACAGGAACGCCGTGACAACATTGTTGCAGGTGATCCAATACGATCCCGCAATGATTACGGTGAGATGTTTACGCCACCGATGATTAGACGAGTAGGATGATTGGACGAGTACAGAATGTTGGTGATTGGATGCACCAAATGATTGGATGCAGACCAGGTAGAGAAAACAGTGTAAGCTCATATCAATCAATCACTTCTGAATTTCCATTCTACCCCTCAAGTGACTTCCCTCGCCTCGGCCTCCTCGCCCCAAGCTTCGGCAGTCCTCCCTCGCAAGACAACCTCTACCACGACCTTCTTCAGTGTTATGAGCCCAAGTACCATGTCATCTGGTCCAAGATACCAAGATCTCCATCGACAAGTTCAACGGCGAGAACTACGCCACGTGGAACCGTTACATGCGTGGCGTGTTCCTGACCAAGTCGGTGTGGAATGTGGTGAACCGCGAGACGACGCCTACGTTCACGGACTCAGGGGCCAAGGACGAGTATGTCAAGTCGAGCAACGTCGCCTTCGGTCTGATGCTCCTCCACATGGACGCGGACTACCATCATGTTGTCGACGACTACGAGGAAGCCTGGGTCGCGTGGGCGCGCTTTGCGTACTCCTTTACGGTGGATCGCAGAAGGCTGACGCATATATCTCAAGCGTCAGCTCTTCAGCATGGAGATGGCAGAAGGCGGAAACATCCTTCACCATTGCAACGAAGTCCTCAACATCAGCGCGAAGCTTAGCAGTATCGGCGCCAAGATGGAGGACGAGGATGTGGCGATCTGCTTGCTGCGCAGTCTGCCCAAGAGCTACGAGAACGTCGTACTCAACATGGAGATGAGCAATGCAGAGCTGCGGACGCAAGATGTAGTGAAGGTGCTCACGAATGAGCATATCAAGCGACAAGGCGAGAAGACTGCGGCGGTGAAAATCGAGGAAGCAGCGAAGGCCTTCAACGCCGAGCGTCAAACTCGCCGGTGTGACTTACTGCGGAAAATTGGGGCACGTTATCGACAAGTGCTGGACCAAGCAGAAAGAAGAAAATCGAGGAGCACGACGCGGCCGAGGTGGTCGCGGTGCCAGCAACGTTGAGTGGTGCGACGACGATGACGACTACATCGCGTTTGCAGTCTCCATGTCGACAGCGTGTGGAATGTCGTCGGGCAAGAAGTTTCAAGGCTCATGGGCGATCGACAGTGGTGCAACCCACCACATTTGCAACGACAAGTCCAAGTTCATCGACATCAACTTGCGCGACGAAGGCGAACTCACAGTTGCCAACGGTCAAACGGCCAAGATTTTGGGAGTTGGTACCGTTGTGCAACAAGTGATTCTGCCCAACCGGAGTGTGCGCGACGTCCGAATCGAAGATGCTCTACGTGCCGAGTATGAACAAAGAACCTGCTATCTGTGCCTCAGATCAACCGAAGTGGAGACTTCAAGGTGGTGTTTGACGGCCCGAGATGCACATTGCGCGCAAGTCGTCGAAGAAGATCGTTGCTTCCGCAGACCTGATCGACGGACTCTACTGGCTACGAGTACCAAAGGGTTCTGCCAATTCGACGACTACGGTCTCGATCAACAGTGTCGATCTTCATGCGCGGATGGGTCATGCTCCGAACGACGTGCTACGGAAGATGGTTTTCGAGCGGCATGGTGACGGGCGCAAAAATGCCGACCTCGTCAAAGAACTCGCGGATGCCGCGGGTGTCAGCAAGGGAAGATGGTCCAAAACCCTTTCCGAGTAACCCGGACAAGCTTCCAAGTACAAGCCATTCGAGTTCCTGCACTTCGACCTTTGTGGCCCCATGGAGAAAGAGTCGCTTGGTGGCAGCAAGCATCTACTGCTGATCACTGACGAAGCCAGCGGCTGCATGACGGGATTCTGTTTGCGCGCCAAGTCGGAGAGTGAAGACTGTCTGCGCAAGTTCATCGCTAAAGTGGAGCGCCAATTCGATGCCAGGGTCAAGTTCGTGCGTCATGACGGTGCCAAGGAGTTCGCGACCAACTCGCTCAAGGCCTTTACGACAATCATGGCATTGAAGACCAGCCGACGGTTCGATATGCTCATAAGACGAATGCTACTGCGGACCGCGCCAACCGGACGATTGTGACTATCGGGCGCAGCATGCTTCACTTCGCACGTTTGGACAAGACGTTTTGGGCGGAAGCGGCGATGACGGCAATTTACATCAAGAATCGACTGCCGTCACCCAAGGTCCCAGGGAAGACGCCGTTTGAGATTGTGTACAAGAGGAAGCCCAACGTGAAGCACATGCGCGTTTTCGGCGCAAGGCCTACGTCCTGACGCTGGAAGGAGAAGCGACTCAAGTGGCGGACCCCAAGGCTCGTGGGGAAGGAATTTTCATGTGCTTTGAAGAGCGTTCGAAGGCGTATCGCGTTTATGACATCGAGGCGGGCCAGGTAGTGATTTCTCGCGATGTCACTTTCGACGAATCGACCTTCGACGACGCCAATGTTGTTGTGGATGATGATGAAGATGTCGAAGATGCTGCGGATATCCTAGAAGACCTCGAGATTTCTGAACGACCATGGAACGCGTGAATTCAAGCAGGCGGGAAACGCAAGGCTCGTTCTAATGCTGAGGATCGTGAACATGTTCGTCGACCGCGTCGCAGCGCTGGATTAGAAGAAGCAAGCGCTCCGGACTCTGACCATCAAGAAGCCAAATCTGAAGACAATGATGATGATGACTCGACTCAGCTGATGTACTGGCGTGCGAGTGCCAATGCAGTGGAGACGAGTGACAGCGCCGGAGCCGAAGACGTTCCAAGATGCTGTGAGCGGCGAAGACCAAGTCCACTGGCGGAAGGCGATCCGAGCAGAACTCAAGTCGATGCGACTTTCGTGGAGTGTTTCGTGGCGCCAAATTACCGAACAACCAACGCGCGGTCGGAACCAAGTGGGTGTTCAAGATCAAGCGTAAAGCCGACGGGTCCATCGGAGAAGTACAAGGCTCGACTCGTCGCGAAAGGATTTGTGCAGAAGTATGGCATCGACTACACCGAGACGTTTTCGCCGGTGGTCAAGTACGTCACGCTGCGAATGATCATCGCTGTGGTCAAGTTCTTCAATTGGCCCCTCGACCAACTTGATGTTGTCACGGCGTTCCTGTACGGCTTGATGAAGGAGAAGGTGTTCTGCAGTGTTCCAGAAGGCGTGGAACTTGATGACGGCTACGACTGCGTGGGAACTGCTCAAGGCGATCTACGGTCTCGCAAGCTTCTCGAGTGTGGAATGAGACTTTTTGACGAGTATGTGCGCTCCATCGGATTTCGCGTTTCGAGCTACGATCCGTGCCTCTACATCAAGATTGTCGATGGTGACTGCGTTCTGATGCTGGTGTACGTCGACGATGTTTTGGTGACCGAAGCTCTTCGACGATCATTGCTGAAGTCAAGAAACAGCTCAAGGCACGATTCGAGATGACCGACAGCGGCAAATGTTCCTTCATTCTGGGGATTGAGGTGGTCGACAATGCGGATGGCAGTGTCACATTGAGTCAAGCTCGCTACATCAACGACATCCTGGAGCGCTTTGGCATGCAGAACTGCAAACCTGCTGCCAGTCCAGTCGACCTCAGCATGAAGCTCGTTGCCAGTGACGTCTCGACCAAGTTGGATGCGCCGTTCCATGAAGCTGTCGGTGCTCATGCACTTGATGACGTCGACTCGCCCGGACATTGCTTTTGCAGTTGGTTACGTTTCGCGCTTCATGGAGAATCCTCAAGTCGAGCACTGGATTGCAGTCAAGCGCATCTTCCGTTACCTTCAGGGCACCAAGTCGCATGGACTCCGTTTTTCGCCGACCAAGGGAATCGACTTTCGTGGCTATTCGGATGCAGACTGGGCTGGTGACCACAGTGACCGCAAGTCGACTTCAGGCTACCTGTTTCAAGTTCTTGGCGGACCTGTGTCGTGGGGATCCAAGAAGCAATCGAGTGTGTCTCTTTCCACGAGTGAAGCCGAGTACATTGCGCTCAGTCTGGCAATCCAAGAAGGCAAGTGGGTGCACAAGTTTCTGTGTGAGATCCTTGACGCTGCAGGCGAAGACATCCCGGATCTGAAGATTTTCGAAGACAATCAGTCGCATCAAGATGACGAAGAATCCCTGTGGAACCATGGCCGCGCGAAGCACATCGACATCAAGTACCACCACATCCGTGATGAAGTCAAGCGCGGTGAAGTGATCGTCGAGTACTGCGAGACCACGACCATGCTGGCCGACATCTTGACCAAGGGACTCGGCGGACCTCGTCACAAGGACTTAACGACGGCTCTTGGCGTTCAAGCGTGTTCGCATTGAGAGGGGCTGTTGCAGGTGATCCAATACGATCCCGCAATGATTACGGTAAGATGTTTACGCCACCGATGATTAGACGAGTAGGATGATTGGACGAGTACAGAATGTTATGCGATTGATGCACCAAATGATTGGATGCAGACCAGGTAGAGAAAACAGTGTAAGCTCATATCAATCAATCACTTCTGAATTTCCATTCTACCCCTCAAGTGACTTCCCTCGCCTCGGCCTCCTCGCCCCAAGCTTCGGCAGTCCTCCCCTCGCAAGACAACCTCTACCACGACCTTCTTCAAACATCAAGTTGGTCGAGGGGCCAATTGAAGAACTTGACCACAGCGATGATCATTCGCAGCGTGACGTACTTGACCACCGGCGAAAACGTCTCGGTGTAGTCGATGCCATACTTCTGCACAAATCCTTTCGCGACGAGTCGAGCCTTGTACTTCTCGATGGACCCGTCGGCTTTACGCTTGATCTTGAACACCCACTTGGTTCCGACCGCGCGTTGGTTGTTCGGTAATTTGGCGCCACGAAACACTCCACGAAGTCGCATCGACTTGAGTTCTGCTCGGATCGCCTTCCGCCAGTGGACTTGGTCTTCGCCGCTCACAGCATCTTGGAACGTCTTCGGCTCGGCGCTGTCACTCGTCTCCACTGCATTGGCACTCGCACGCCAGTACATCGGCTGAGTCGAGTCATCATCATCATTGTCTTCAGATTTGGCTTCGATGGTCAGGAGTCCGGAGCGCTTGCTTCTTCTAATCCAGATACTGCGACGCGGTCGACGAACATGTTCACGATCCTCAGCATTAGAACGAGCCTTGCGTTTCCCCGCCTGCTTGAATTCACGCGTTCCATGGTCGTTCGAAATCTCGAGGTCTTCAAGCGATATCCGCAGCATCTTTCGACATCTTCATCATCATCCACAACAACATTGGCGTCGTCGAAGGTCGATCGTCGAAAGTGACATCGCGAGAAATCACCACCTGGCCCGCCTCGATGTCATAAACGCGATACGCCTTCGAACGCTCTTCATAGCCCATGAAAATTCCTTCACGAGCCTTGGGGTCCCACTTGAGTCGCTTCTCCTTCGGCGTCAGGACGTAGGCCTTGCACCCTGAAAACGCGCATGTGCTTCTACGTTGGGCTTCCTCTTGTACACAATCTCAAACGGCGTCTTCCCTGGGACCTTGGGTGACGGCAGTCGATTCTTGATGTAAATTGCCGTCATCGCCGCTTCCGCCCAAAACGTCTTGTCCAAACGTGCGAAGTGAAGCATGCTGCGCCCGATAGTCACAATCGTCCGGTTGGCGCGTTCCGCAGTAGCATTCGTCTGATGCGCATATCGAACCGTCGGCTGGACTTCAATGCCATGATTGTCGTAAAGGCCTTGAGCGAGTTGGTCGCGAACTCCCTGGCACCGTCATGACGCACGAACCTGACCCTGGCATCGAATTGGCGCTCTACTTTAGCGATGAACTTGCGCAGACAGTCTTCACTCTCCGACTTGGCGCGCAAACAGAATCCCGTCATGCAGCCGCTGGCTTCGTCAGTGATCAGCAGTAGATACTTGCTGCCACCAAGCGACTCTTTCTCCATGGGGCCACAAAGGTCGAAGTGCAGGAACTCGAATGGTTTGTACTTGGGCTTGTCCGTTACTCGGAAAGGGTTTTGGACCATCTTCCCTTGCTGACACCCGGGCGGCATCCGCTTGAGTTCTTTGACGAGGTCGGCATTTTTGCGCCCGTCACCATGCCGCTCGAAACCATCTTCCGTAGCACGTCGTTCGGAGCATGACCCATCCGCGCATGAAGATCGACACTGTTGATCGAGACCGTAGTCGTCGAATCTGGCAGAACCCTTTGGTACTCGTAGCCAGTAGAGTCCGTCGATCAGGTCTGCGGAAGCAACGATCTTCTTCGACGACTTGCGCGCAATGTGCATCTCGGAGCCGTCAAACACCACCTTGAAGTCTCCACTTCGGTTGATCTGAGGCACAGATAGCAGGTTCTTGTTCATACTCGGCACGTAGAGAGCATCTTCGATTCGGACGTCGCGCACACTCCGGTTGGGCAGAATCACTTGTTGCACAACGGTACCAACTCCCAAAATCTTGGCCGTTTGACCGTTGGCAACTGTGAGTTCGCCTTCGTCGCGCAAGTTGATGTCGATGAACTTGGACTTGTCGTTGCAAATGTGGTGGGTTGCACCACTGTCGATCGCCCATGAGCCTTGAAACTTCTTGCCCGACGACATTCCACACGCTGTCGACATGGAGACTGCAAACGCGATGTAGTCGTCATCGTCGTCGCACCACTCAACGTTGCTGGCACCGCGACCACCTCGGCCGCGTCGTGCTCCTCGATTTTCTTCTTTCTGCTTGGTCCAGCACTTGTCGATAACGTGCCCCAATTTTCCGCAGTAGTCACACCGGCGAGTTTGACGCTCGGCGTTGAAGGCCGTCGCTGCTTCCTCGATTTTCACCGCCGCAGTCTTCTCGCCTTGTCGCTTGATATGCTCATTCGTGAGCACCTTCACTACATCTTGCGTCCGCAGCTCTGCATTGCTCATCTCCATGTTGAGTACGACGTTCTCGTAGCTCTTGGGCAGACTGCGCAGCAAGCAGATCGCCACATCCTCGTCCCTCCATCTTGGCGCCGATACTGCTAAGCTTCTCGCGCTGATGTTGAGGACTTCGTTGCAATGGTGAAGGATGTTTCCGCCTTCTGCCATCTCCATGCTGGAAGAGCTGACGCTTGAGATAAATGCGTCCAGCCTTCTGCGATCCACCGTAAAGAGGTACGCAGCGCGCCCACGCGACCCAGGCTTCCTCGTAGTCGTCGACCACATGATGGTAGTCCGCGTCCATGTGGAGGAGCATCAGACCGAAGGCGACGTTGCTCGACTTGACATACTCGTCCTTGGCCCTGGAGTCCGTGAACGTAGGCGTCGTCTCGCGGTTCACCACATTCCACACCGACTTGGTCAGGAACACGCCACGCATGTAACGGTTCCACGTGGCGTAGTTCTCGCCGTTGAACTTGTCGATGGAGATCTTGGTATCTTGGACAGATGACATGGTACTTGGGCTCATAACCTGAAGAAGGTCGTGGTAGAGGTTGTCTTGCGAGGGGAGGACTGCCGAAGCTTGGGGCGAGGAGGCCGAGGCGAGGGAAGTCACTTGAGGGGTAGAATGGAAATTCAGAAGTGATTGATTGATATGAGCTTACACTGTTTTCTCTACCTGGTCTGCATCCAATCATTTGGTGCATCCAATCACCAACATTCTGTACTCGTCCAATCATCCTACTCGTCTAATCATCGGTGGCGTAAACATCTTACCGTAATCATTGCGGGATCGTATTGGATCACCTGCAACAGGGACCTGTGATCGCCAGATCTGGGTCGAATCAGACGAAGGTACGATGGGTCCCGCCGGGAACAGTCAACGGAGATACCGGCGAAGAAGCAGGTGGAGCGGTGTTCGTGGGTGATCCGAATCCTGCCGTGGTGTTCGTGGGTGATCCGAATCCTGCCGGAGGAAGAATGGGGAAATCAAGGATGTTCTCGCGCGATCAACGATGACGGGGCCCCAAGCGAGCATGATCAGCTTACCCTGGCGCCCCGAAGCCTCTAACAGCACGATCCAACTTCCCCGGGCGGCGACGAAGCGAGATCACGCAAGATCACGCAAGATCGCGCAATGATCCTCTCCCGTATAAGTGCGAGATCAGCTCCGGATCAAGGTCAACCCCAGGCGCGACGCAGACTCTTCTTGTGGCCTGATCGGGATTCTTTGAAGGATCACCAAGCGGGATCAGGCAGCGATCAAGTCCCGATTAAGTGCGAGATCAAGCTTCGGTTAAGTGCAAGATCAAGCTTCGGTTAAGTGCGAGATCAAGCTTCGGTTAAGTGCGAGATCAAGCTTCGGTTAAGTACGAGATCAAGCTTCGGTTAAGTGCGAGATCAAGCTTCGGTTAAGTACGGAATCGGCTCAAGATCAGGGTTAGGGGAGCCAAGCTAGGGATCAGCTATGTAGCCAGTGTCATGTGATCGTAGGATAGTAAATCAGGATGGGATTAGTAGGCATAGGAATAACCATAAGGAGACTCGAATTTGCCCTGAACCACTCAAGTGTCTTCGCTACGCCTGGAACCGGGAACTACATTGGCCCTACAAGCGTCAGGAAGGTAAGGATACGTGACCTAGTATAGCGGTTAAGTCTGGATAATATATTGGCCAGCTTTGCCCTATCTAGTGAACTATCCTTTAAGTGCATACATCGGATCGGAAGGAATTGGTTGTTTAGCCTAAGGATCCTGTCGAATCTCGCCCTCAAGACCCCCGCTATCGGAAGCGGAAAACAACGAAAGGAAGGGACTGAATCCCGAACATTGGACTATTGGAAGACCTGGATCAAGAACCAGGCATCGGATCAAGGCTCGAGAACTCGCCTACGACCGGGATCAAGTACCCCGAGGTGGAGTGAAGAACTTCCACGCCACCTCAAACCCCTGCGTCACCCAAGACCTTCTTCTCGTCCCAAGACATCTTCAGAAGTTACCTGGAAGAGCGTAACCCGCCTACCGACGGGTACACAAGGTGAACACTACACGCAACAAGATCACGGATCATCGGGGGACCTTCTCCGTTAGTCGGTGTCTGGGCGCAAGTGGCGATCGCGATCGGCCTCAACCAGATTTTGGCCAGATCCGCTCCACCACAATGGTGCGCGTGCCCGGATCTTCTGGTGACTTCGGATATCACCGTGAGTCCCAAGAAGATGTCAAGATTAAAGAAGAACAAGGGGAAGAAGTGCCTACGAATGTTGGATCGACGGAGGCACCGCTAAAAACGGAAAGATCTACAGATCAGCAGAGTTCTGGGAGGATCTCTACTGACAGGCACGAGGCAGACCTGGATCGCAATCCAGATCTCGAAGAAAAACCTCGAATTCCTCCCAAGGCCCCTTCGAGGGCCATTGCGGATCTCGATGAGAATCGAGATCCGCACACGAGCGATAAGGAATCAGCAAAGCTGAAACCTAATCTGCTCACCAAGTCCACTGTTGCCCCAAGATCGACCAAGAAAAAATCAAAGAGCACCCGGACGAAATTGAAAGCTCCAGACTCAGAGCCAGAAGATGTGATCAACCCAGGATCAACGATCACCAAGGACGCGATCGAGCAGGCCTACTACAGGAAGAGGCTAAGCGAGACCTTGCTTAACGATCCTGTTCTTACGATCATACAAGTCCGCCAGATCGGTAACCTCACCGGACCAGTGTCGAAGCCCCGGACTAGCTCTGACCGCCTGGAACGCGGTGAAGATCCTACTTGATCTGCTCCAAGAAGCTGGTTTGGTGGCTGGAGAGTTCGACCCGAACTCTCTATTTGACTTGGAACTGCAAGCGATTCAATCTGCGACCCAGGATCTATTCGATTCCCTCAAGATCTTGGTCGGCGAGCGCCCACTGACGCCCGACCCAGGCTATCAGACTGGGTCGTCATGCTACGCGTCAGCGACCTCGGAACCAGACTCAGATAGCCCGAGAAGGCTGCAACGCATGTTGTTAGGGCCCTCCGGCGCCAAGTTCCTGAAATCGCGTATGAAAAAACAGGATACACGATCGGTGGCTGCGAAGCTGGAGGTCAAGATGCCCGATCAGCAAGAAAATCGCCGGATCCGGACGGACCAGACCGCGCCGACGACTAATTCCACTGGATCGAGCAACAAGTTGGACGACTACTTTCATGGATCGAGCAACAAGTTGGACGACTACTTTCAAATGGCGATGGATCGTTTCTTGAAAGAACGGAATCTCGCGACACCCCGATCGCCGATCAAAGGGGAGTTAGATGTTGAAATGGAGTCCGTCACAGCCTCGGATCCGGATGCATGGGAATACGATCCGGACGATCTGGGCATACCAAGTTCCGGGGGACAGATGTCGAGCCGAGCCACGATCGCATCCGCGGCGATCGGTCAAGGAGGATCGTCGATGATACAGCGGGTCCGGATCTCAGCGATCTCGGATCTGAAAGATTTTGCGGGTAAAGATCTGGACGAAGATCGCGCTCGGGCCTGGATCAGTAAAGTCAAGTCGGCGTTCCAACGCGATCAGGCTACGGAAGAAGAGAAATGCCTCACGTTTGCAGATCTGATGGTGGGACCGGCAAAGAAACTGGTACAGGCAGCTCAGTCGAACGACGAAACCAAGTGGGCGGATCTGTTGGACAGTTTCCAGACCCAATATTGTGGGTTGGGTATGTCGGTCGCGTGGCAATACTATCACGCTCGCAAGCGATCGGAAGAAACCCCTCTCGATTATCTCTACCGGCTCAACGTGGCGGCTTTACGTGCTAGACTGAAGATCAAGGACGGGAGCCCTAAGGCCCGCCGAGAACATGTGGACCACTACATAGAGACATTGGGAGATCCGGAGTTAGCTGATCGGCTGA
Source organism: Phytophthora colocasiae (assembly GCA_018806915.1). Taxonomy (NCBI): domain Eukaryota; phylum Oomycota; class Peronosporomycetes; order Peronosporales; family Peronosporaceae; genus Phytophthora; species Phytophthora colocasiae. The sequence continues at coordinate 162,328 of JAGKQI010000004.1, read as the reverse complement.
CCCTACCCGACTGGAGTGACGTCGAGGAGCTGGAGGAGGTACTCCGTGCCCGGGAACGGGCGAAAAGCAGGCAGCGTAAATCTGCGTTCGGATCGAAGTACAGACAAAGGCACCGGCCAGTGCCCCGGCAGCTCCCACCCGAGCGGTGGTACGGGCGATCCAAACTCAAGATCCGAGCTCAGAATCAGAAGAAATATCCGGATCGGATGGATCCGATTCTGAAGGCGATCTCCGGAGGATATATCTTGCCGCGTCAGAAGACAAGCCGATCGGTACTGGGGCGCCTCCCACCAACAGGATCAGTCGCGATCGCACACGAACGTGCAGGACCGAGGCCGGACCACGGATCGCAGACAACCAGATCACGATAGAGGTCGCTGTTCGCATTGTGGGTCGCGGAAGCACACGGATCTGGACTGCTGGAGACGTCTAACCTGTGACAAGTGCGGAAAGAGGGGCCACCCAACGGATCGCTGTCTATATACATGCCGTGGTTGTGGGGAGATCCATGAAGCTGGAGAATGCCCCATGGAAGAATTCTACAACCAGATCCGCAAGTGGTACGATCCGACCCGACATGCCGGACTGTTTCCCGAGAAGGTGGAAAAGATGTTAAACTAGGACGCTCGCCGGTTTGGAAACCGGTACGAGCCGAGCGTTCTGAGTACTGCATCTATGCATATGTGAACAAGAAATCGAGAGATCAAGATAGGGAGAATTCGGATCTGCGCGGTAATACATGTAAGTTGCATTTGTAACGGGGTTACACGGCGCTGCGCGCCTTGGCTACAATAGGTGTGGTATACACCATCCAGGTCACAAGTCACAGATCCGTGTACAACACATAGTGTTTCTCACACGTCACATATGTAGCCAGTTGCTGGCTGTTAGCTCAGAGCCACACATTACATTTGATTAGGATTTAGTATGTTAGATACTAAATCCGTTACATTCAGGATTAGGGCAATAAAATAAATAAAAATCAGTTTGCATTTTACATAATTAGTGTTAGTTCCTTTATTATAGGGACACTGATTGTGAGAGTCCCGTATTTAGTGGACTACTTGGTTCTTGTATAGAACCGAAGGCTAGTGCCTTGCAAGCAGGACTCTACGAGTCAACCCAACTTCCTCTGTGCCGTGCACACCTACGCAGCCCCGCTGCATCTGGTAGCACTTGTAGTCAATCCAACTCCTGAGTTGAAGACTGTTTCTCTGTGAGAATGGAGCCAGAAGCATACGCTCACTTGACTTCTGAGTCAGCGGGACACGCTTAACAAGCTTACGTCCTTGCTGGGCCCTGAAGGTATGGCGCACCTTGCGTCTCAAGGGCCGGAGGCCGTCAACGCGCGCCTGGAGGCATTTGCCTCGTACGAGAACGCTCTCGTTGAGCACATTCAGCGGAATGTAAAGGAGTTAATCCCGCTCCGAGAGCTAAGCCCGTCACGCTCAGCGTGAAGACCTTTCACGGGCACGAAGGAGAGAACCTCCTATTGTGGACCCGAGAGGTCGAGATGGCCATGGGGGCCGCTATGCTCCAGTTGGAAGGCCAACGCGTGGCGTTCGCCATCTCTAAGCTCGAAGGTCGAGCACGAGAATGGGCCTTGACGTCTGGGACGTCGGTAGAAATGGCCTTCCCCACTTGGGGTGAGCTTAAGGCCAAACTTACGCAAGTATTTGCTCCACCTAACCAGGCGTATCGCGTGCGGTCACGCTTCCTCGCTTGCCGACAGGGCAAGAAGGACCTGGTGGACTATGTCCAAGAGCTGCGCACGCTCATTGCCGGCATGGCTGCCGATCCTCTACCTGAGGTGGTCACTGTGACTATCTTCATGGAAGGTCTGAGAGCTGGCGTGGCCAGGACGGAGGCATTCCGTCAGAATCCTCGCACCTTCGAGGACGCTGTTAGCGTGGCATTGAATGCTGAACACAACTTTAAGTTGTCGAGGGTCGGTGCTAATAGCACAGGGTCCGGGGGACCCGAACCCATGGACCTCAGCTATGCTGAAGATGAAGTAGCCGAGCTACGAGCTGCGGTGCAGCGTATGAGCACTCGTCGGTGCTACACGTGTGGTAGTCCCACACACCTGAGGCCCAACTGCCCTCTGCGCAAAGAGCGCGCCGGCCAGAATGGCCGCAACCCTGTCGCGGGTCCCGCTTTGGGCTCTGCCCAGGGAAACGACGGCTCCCAGTAGACGCGGGGCGGTCTACTGGGGAAGAACTGAGTTCTGCAGTGCGTGAGAGGCACTGGGGCTCAGCCCCGAAGAGCTCCGTGCTCTTGAACACGGAACGTGTGAGCAAGCAGGGCTTGCTGGTCGTCCATGTGGACGTGAAGGGCTTCGAGAAGCCGTGGATCGTGTTGATCGATTCAGGAGCGTCTGGCAACTACGTCAGACGCTCCACCGTTGAGGGTAGTCAGCAATATGCTGAGGCGCTTGAGCGCGAAGAGGTGACACTGTCACTGTCCGTTCAGCGACGGGCGTCCGTGTCACGGCAGCCAAGGTCCCATGGACCTACGGCTGAAGTTCCTGACTTCGACAGCGTGGAACGCTGCTTGGTCTTGACCTGGATTCGAGGTACGACCTCATCCTTGGTATGGCGTGGCTGGAGCGCCACGAGCCATGGATCGACTGGAGGTCGAAGACCTTAGGTGCTACGCACTTCTCTCCTAGTGGAGCTTTGGCGAGTCATGAACCCACCTCTGCTAGGAAGCAGAAGCGCTATTGGCGCGAGCATTGAGCCGAGTCGGCAATGATGCTGGAAGTCGGTGTGTCCGAGTTAGTGGACAGCACCGAGTGCGAGGATCGCAGCCCTGTTGAGCGCATAGCGCTGGTTGGCAGTGAGTCAACGTGTGGGCAAAGCTCACGTAACCCGAGTGACGCCGGTCATGGACCGTCACTGGATGCCGATGGGCATCGGGCCTTACCAGGCCGTGAACTGTGGGGCGGCACGTACTCCGTCGAGTGATACTGGTCGTGGACCAAGTCGATCGCTGAGTGTCTCTGACACTGGACCTGTTACGGTCATTGATTGTGCAGCGGCACGTACTCCGCTGAGCGGCATCGGTCGTCGACCGAGTGGATCGCTGAGTGTCCCTGACACTGGGCCGAGAAGAGGCCGAAACTTGTGCGACGGCACGTACTCCGTCGAGTAGACGATCTTCGGCCAGGCGAAGACGTCGTAAGGCCCTTCGGGCGAGACGCTCTGCGTCTGAGTCATCCGTGACGTCAAGCGCCGACGCACCGGAGGGCTGTGGGGCAGCTATACACTCTGGTTGATGGAGTGGGCGGTAGTGCCGAAGGCAGTGTCCTGCTGGACGACTTGCCAAGTGTTGACAAGCTCCTTGAGCTAGAAGAGATGTCCTTCGCCGACTTTGGCGATGCCTTGAAGGCTGGCGAATTCGCCGAGGTGGTCATCGTTCGACCTGAGGAGGAGTTAAACTCGTCGTCCCTCGTTGACGAGTCCGTCTTGGCCGAAGTCAAGAAGGCGTTGAACGCCAGGAGTGGATCGGAGATCCTCAAGAATCCCTCGGATCCCTTCCACTCCTTGCTGAAGGAATATGGAGACGTTGTCTCGAAGGAACCACCGAGTGGCCTGCCTCCCGACCGAGGCGTTCGTCATGAGATCGACTTAGTTCCCGGAACTAAGTACTGCGTGACCCGACAGTGGCCTCTTCCTAAAGAGCAATGCGACGTCATTGACGCCTTCTTCCGTGCGAAGCACGCGGCGGGTCTCGTGCGCGAGAGCAAGTCTCCGCATTCCGCGCCAACGTTCTGTGTCAGAAAGCCGAATGGCAAGTGGCGTATCGTTCACGCTTTTAACAAGCTCAACACTGCCACGATTCCGGCGCAGACGCCGATTCCTAGGAAGGATGTTCTTCAGAACAACATGGTGGGTTGCACCATGTACAGTGCACTCGACTTAGTCGATGGGTACTATCAGCTGCTCATGCGAGCCAGTGATATTCCGCTTACAGCGGTGAGCACCCTGAGCGGTATGCTCTGGGAGTGGCTCGTCATGCCACAAGGGCTCTCGAATGCGCCTGCAACGTTCAATCGTCTAGTGACGCAGCTGTTCAGGCCCCTACGGGCATTCGCACAAACGTACTTTGACGACGTGTTCGTCCACAGTCAGGCCGAACACGGCAAGACTGACGTTGAGGTGCACGTGGAACACGTGAGAGCTGTGCTCGAGTGCATGCGCACGAACAAGCTGTACGCCAACGCAGACAAGTGCGTCTTTGGCGCGGAAGAAATCCCCTTCCTAGGGTGCTTCATTGGGAAGCATGGCCTTCGTGCTGATCCAGCAAAGGTCAAGGCCATTGTGGATTGGCCGGTTCCCTTGAACCAGAAGGACTTGCGTAAGTGGCTGGGTTTGGCCAACTACTTGCACAAGTACAGCGAGAACTACGCTGAGTTGGCTCGGCCACTGACGGATCTCCTTAGGAAGGATGCCGAGTGGGTATGGCGTGCCGAGCACGAGAATGCGTTCACTTGTATCAAGGATAGCCTGCTTCAGGCACCGATACTGGCGCTGCCAGACCCCGCTCGTCCGTTTATTGTCGTCTGTGACGCCTCGGACTTTGCCATCGGCAGTGCTTTGCTACAAGCGGACGCCGAAGGGCGCGAACGCGTCATTGCGTTTGAGTCGCGACAGCTCAAGGCTGCTGAGAAGAACTATCCAGTTCATGACAAGGAGCTACTTGCGATGAAGTACGCTCTCGTCAAATTCAGGGTTCACCTGCTCGGCTCCAAGCCGTTTGTGATCTACACGGATCATGCGTCACTACGCACAGCGACGCAGTCGCCTCACCTCTCGCAGAGGATGGCCCGATGGCTCTCCTTCTTTGCGGAGTATAACTTCGAGGTGAAGTACAAGCCTGGCAGGCAGAACGTCCTCGCTGACGCGTTATCACGTCGCCCGGACTATGAGTTATCTCATGTCACCTCGGTGACGTCGTCCGTGACGGACATGGTTCGAGCAGCGTACGCTCAGGACGACTCTTGTGTCGCGTTGCTCCAAGCTCTGGGGAGCGATGAGTTTAAAGACTCAAAGGTGACTCTGTCACGACGCCTAAAGGCGAGACTCCAACGCTACAGCCTGGAAGGCGGTCTGCTGTACTACAGCACGGGTCAGGATGACCCACCACGAGTGGTAGTTCCTCACGATGAGGATCTGAAGTACCGTATCCTCTATGAGGCTCACGACACACCCACAGGCGGCCACCTCGGTCGCGAGAAGACCTACGGCTCGGTGAGCTCCATGTACTGGTGGCCGAAGATGTACAAGTGGGTCAGCACATATGTGCGCACGTGCGAGACGTGTCAGCGGGTTAAACCCTCGCCGCATGCGGCTGCGCCTTTGGCGAGCTTACCTGTACCCTCTGGGTGTTGGCAGTCCATAAGTATGGACTTTGTGTTTGGCCTGCCGAAGGACTCGGCAGGCAACACGGGCGTGGTGGTCTTTGTTGACCGTCTGAGCAAGATGGCTCATCTAGCGGGCTGTGCCGGACACCGTCGATGGTGCTGGTACAGCGACGATCTTCATCGATCGGGTCTTCCGCCAGCATGGGCTGCCTGGAGACCATTGTCTCGGATCGAGATCCCCGTTTCACGGGTCACTTCTGGACGTCCGTCTTCAAGGTGCTGGGCACTCGACTGGACATGTCCACGGCGGACCATCCGCAGACCGACGGTCAGACCGAACGCGTGAACCGCGTTCTGGAGGACATCCTCCGCAGCGTATGCGCTGAAACGCCGAAGCGTTGGAGCGCTATGCTCCCTCTCGTTGAGTTCTCCATGAACAATGCGGTGCATGCCTCGACAGGCTTCACCCCGTTCTACGTGAACGGCCTTGCGCACTCCGCGCGTTCCGCTCACTCCGCCACGCGGTAGCCTTGGGCTTGGTGGGGAGAGGCTGTGCCGTCGCTCGACTCGAGCTTGCTGGATATCAGCCCTTCTGCTGTGCGTAAACAAGTCAATGACTTCCTCTCGGTGAGATTGAGCGTCTTACGCCGTGTACGTGACGCGATGGCTGAAAGCCAAGACGTTCAGAAGGAACAAGCGGATACAAAAGGTAGAAGCAATGTATGGGAATTTAAGGTCGGTGACCAGGTTTTATTAAACGCTAAGAACCTACCTACACATGCAGTGTCAAATGTCTTTAAGACGAAATTGCGTCCGCGTTTCATCGGACCATTTACGGTCGTGGCCAAGAAGGGCCTGGCATACACGCTTGACTTGCCAAAGCGGATGCGAACACACCCGGTGTTCTACGTCGGCTTGCTTAAGCCATATCGGGACCCCGCGGGGGTGAGCGCGGAGGCGCTGGCACCGACGACACGTGCCCAGGCTGCGTCATCTGCAGCAGCAACGTCACCTGACCTCGCAACTCAGCGAGCTGAAGCTCCTGCTGGTGCAGGCGAGCAGTCAGGGACTGAGGACCTTCGAGCCAAGCCATCCGGCTTTCAATCTCCTCCATGTCATGAGCGAGACGGGCATGCGAATGCCAAACACTCTCGACGTTCCCTTGAAGGGACTGAATCTGACTCCGGAGAGTACCGATCGAGTGATCGAGTTGGTACCAGGCGCGATGCGACAAATAGCGCTCGTCACACTCATCGAGTACGGCGTTCCGCAGCGAATCGGCCTCCTCCGCCGTTGCTCGATGAGCAGGGGACTACGTGGAGCGCCTGATGGCGCGGCGTCGCCACCGTAGTCAAAACCAGTATCTGGTGAAGTGGCGTGGATATCCTCATTCCCAAAACTCGTGGGAGTTTGAAGGGTCCCTGAGGCAGGACTGCCCTGACGTCGTGGACGCTTTTGATCGCGAAGATCGGGGGCGCCCGAAGGGCTCGAGGTCGACCACTCGGTCGACACCCGCTTCTCACCACTAGTGTGAGAAGCTGACGGACTAGCAGCCGAGCTCAGGCTCTGGTCCGTGGCTGGCACAGCCAGCGAGTCTCCCTCGGAGACTGAAGGAGCATCCTGCGAAGCAGGGATGAGTGGCCTGAGAGGGGGGAGCCACTGCCGTCGTGTGACGAGGAAAGCGGCGGGGCCGCACGCGTATCTTCGCGTACTGGAAGAGTAGACCTCGGGCGAGGCGGACGTCCACCTCGGCGCAGCTCTCCATGAGCCGGTCAAACGACGCGAGCTTCCGTGAAGCCTCGACCCAGGTGGCCACATGGACCATGTAGTCCCGGGTGGTCTCTCCGGTTTGGAGCAGGAGTGGATAAGTCCTCATCTGAGGCACAGACTCCCGTCGCCGTTGCTTATCTAAGCGTTGCCGATACTCGGCGAGTGTGCACACCTGCGGGGTCAGGAAACGCTCATGGAGCCCCTGTCGCTGCTGAGTCTCAGCCACCGTACGTGGAGGATTGCCTATGGCGTAACCATGCAGGTTTGGCTGCGCCATCAACTGCTTCACCTGCTCGGCAGGGTCGCGAGGCTCGAAGCCGTAGTCGCGCCGCGACGAAGTCCCCACGATGTCCCGTTGGACCGGTCGACGTGACTCTGGAGCACCGCTCAGGGAAGCCTCCTGTGCCTCATCCAGAGGGTTGGTGATCGCGTCTTCGACTCCCTTGAGTGACTCTGGCTCATCGCGAGCAGGAAGCGGTGGTGCGTTGCGCACGAGGCTACAAAGGTCCCTCCGGGAATGGATTGGGCTGCCGCAGCTGCCGAGGAATTGAGTACCGACGCGGATCGCGTGGAGAGCGCAGCTCAGATCGGGTCGTCCGAGGGCTCGCAGGAGCAGGAGACGCATGGGCATCGCCCTGTTCCGGACTCCTCGTAGTCCACTTCGACCTCGCCTTCCTCTGTAGGAGAGCGACGTGGGTCGCGCGTCGGCGACGCTGTCGTGTACTCGAAGGGTGAGCCACCGCTACCACTTGACGTCGGGCTGGCCTTGAACATCGCTCCGTAGCGAAGGCGAGACGCCGCGAAATACTCCGAATCGGAGAGCGTGAGAGAGGAGCCGAGGGCTCGAGACCGGAAAGCGCTGAGGCGCTGGGGCGTAGACGCCTGGTCACTGGACACCTCAGGAGCGGTTGGCTCGCTGGGGAGAATTGGAGAATGTGCTCGTTGAGCCAGCGCACCCGCGCACTCTCGTTGAGAGATTTCTTTTATCGGAAAGTTGCCGGTGACAGGCCTTGACAAGGCAGTTATGTCTACAGTTGTAGATACTCCGTATCCACGGTTTGGTGGGGGAGGGTGTAACGGGGTTACACGGCGCTGCGCGCCTTGGCTACAATAGGTGTGGTATACACCATCCAGGTCACAAGTCACAGATCCGTGTACAACACATAGTGTTTCTCACACGTCACATATGTAGCCAGTTGCTGGCTGTTAGCTCAGAGCCACACATTACATTTGATTAGGATTTAGTATGTTAGATACTAAATCCGTTACATTCAGGATTAGGGCAATAAAATAAATAAAAATCAGTTTGCATTTTACATAATTAGTGTTAGTTCCTTTATTATAGGGACACTGATTGTGAGAGTCCCGTATTTAGTGGACTACTTGGTTCTTGTATAGAACCGAAGGCTAGTGCCTTGCAAGCAGGACTCTACGAGTCAACCCAACTTCCTCTGTGCCGTGCACACCTACGCAGCCCCGCTGCAGCATTCGTATACTGCTAAGATCGCGAGTCTTCCCCGGATCGATGAGTTCTCGCGATCTGGTGCGGAAGTGGCCTTGGATCTCAAGGAAGGAGAATCCAGGGGTTACTGGAAATACCACGCACCAGGAAAATGGTTCCGCCAAGCCAAGATCTCAGGCAAGATTAATCATGAAAGAGCGATCTTGCTCCTGGACACTGGCGCCTAGGTATCCATCTTGGATACCACCTTTGCTCGTAAGGTTGGGTGCCACTTTGACACTAGTCAGAGACAGGAGTGTGTTGGGATCGGTGATAATGTGTACACCACCGAGGGAAGAACGAGGATCAAGATCACGCTTGCAGGATACCTGGTCTACTTTTTCGATATTTGGATCGGGGATCTATCCGGGCAAGATGCGATCCTGGGTATGGATTTCATGATCCCGGCTGGGGTCCGGATGGATCTAGCGAAGGGATCGATGTGCTTACCTAATGAAGTGGGGATCCCACTTAGTGGTCGTAAGAGATTATACGGGGAGAAGGTAAGATCGGTAAAATTGGAGGAAGATCTACATATCCCAGTTGGGGGATCTGAAGAGACGGCATCGAGAGTGAAATTATCGGCGACGGAGAAATTGTGGGTGACTAGAGGCGACCGATGGGTACCTACCGTGGTAAATGGACCCGGCCGAACTCGGTACTTAGTGATCACGAATTTGAGCGAGAAGATTTTACGACTGGATCACAGATTACATGTCGGGATGGTACTTGATCAAGAAAAAGTTCCTCGCTACCCCGGGTTTGTGTCGGTCGGGTCCCGGCGTTACATGGAGTGGCAGAATCTAGCTCTAGAAGCGACGGTGGACGCAAGACCGGAACCTCAGGAAACCGTAGAGATCCCCTTACCGTCGGTCGAACGGCCGACCTACGTTACGCCGCGATCTATACTCCGTCGAGGTGGGGCAATCAAGACCGATCCTGATCCTGCACCAATATCGACATTGGAACCGCGATCACCGACCGATACGGCCGAAGTCAAGGTCGCATTCATCGATCCCCAACCAGACCCCATGGATACCCCACCGATCACGATCAGTTCCGACAAGGCCCCGAGTGGCGAAGCTGGGGGCGGTGAGACTGAGACGAGTGGTGAGACTGAGACGAATGAGAGCTTGCCAGATCAGGCCCCAAGTCGGACAGATCGGACATGTGAAGAGGAAATCGAGGTAAAAACAGAAAAACCAGATTTTCAAATCGAGATCCAACATGTATCCGACGCCGATGCCGTCCCCACGGTTAAAGACACCCCGATCTTGACAGCCAAGGACGATAGGCTGCGTGATCAATCAACGGATGAACCGGATCCGACATCTCCTGAAGGGATCGAGAACGCTGATCAGACCCACTTACACGAAAGTGGCGATTTTTCGGCCGAGGATCTAGCCGATAATCTCGCAGTAGTACCGGAGATCCAGATTTCCACCACTGAAGAAGTCAGGATCGAAGATCTGCAAGTAGGAAATCCGGGATCGGCTACCCCGGAGGAGATCGAGAAACTTCGACAGATTATTTGGAAGAAGCGACATCTCCTGATCGGAAAGGGAAACGCACTTCCTCCAGCGGCCAAGGGTGTTATATGCGATATCGACGTGGGTGATGCAAAGCCGATCGCACAACGAGTCCGAAAGGTGGCGCCACAGTTCCGCGAGAAAGTATCGGATCTCATCAAAGGACTCCTAGCGGCCAAGATCATCCGGCCATCGACCTCGCCATGGGCATCGCCGATCGTGGTGATCATCAAGAAGAACGGTGTAGACATCCGACTATGTATCGATTATCGGCTGGTGAACGGTCTCACGAGGCTGATGATCTACCCAATGCCTCTGATCAATGACCTGTTAGAAGATCTTGACAAGGTTCTGTGGTACTGTTCATTAGACATGGCGAGTGGATTCTGGGTCGTATCAATGACCGATCGAGCTCGCGCGATCTCAGCTTTTATCACCCCGTTCGGCCTCTTCGAGTGAAATCGCATGCCGTTCGGGCTGAAGAACGCCCCTCAGATCTATCAACGTCTTGTGGACAACGCCCTATATGGATTTTTGAAGATCTCCCAGTCAGGGAATACGAAAGACTCTACAGATGTGTTTGAATCAGGGATCCCGGAAGATCCTGGTCGCCCGTCGGTTCTAGGACGGAGATCCTACATCGACGATATCTTGATCACGGCTGGAACATGGGATCAAATGTGCGATCGGGTGGAAGACCTATTGGAGGCCTGTGATAAGTGGAATCTCTCGATCAGTGTGGCGAAGAGCTTCTGGGGCATGGATAAGGTGGAATATCTCGGACACAAAGTGTCGATCGGCGGATTGGAGGCAAACCCGAAAGACCTGAAGTCTCTGACGGATCTGCCATTCCCTGGGTCGCTCCGATCCATGCAATCGTTCCTGGGAAGTTTGAATTACTATAGTCGGTTCATCGAGGATTATGCTATCTATGCATCGGTCCTATATGAACTACGTGAAGTGGAGTTCGCAGAACTGAAGAAGCGACCAGATCTTCGAAAGATCATGGATAGTACGGACCCGATCAATCGAGATCCCGTTGCGCTTAAGTCGAATCAGGATGGATCACCCGACACCTTGACTCAAAAGGGGAATAGTACGCCGGATCTTAGCTTGGGGGCGACGCCTCCCCCCTGTTCAAGCAAGGTCGGAGCCAATCTGGCCCAAAGAGCTGGCGACGAAAGGTGGGGTAGGGCACACAGGGCGTTTACAGCCTTGAAAACCAAGATCGCGTCGACCCCGATCCTTCGTCACTTCGACATGACAAAGTTACCCGTGGTGATCGTGTATGCCAGTGACTGGGCGATTTCCGCCGCACTAATGCAGGAACACGACCAGATCTACCACCCGGTCGCGTTTGCCAGCCGAACCTTGAAGACGAACGAGTTAAACTATAATGTTGCCGAAAAGGAGGTGTTGGCTCTACTTCGGATCCTGGATCTACACTACACCCTGTTGGTGGGACGTCGGATCAAGGTCCTAACCAGACACTCCACGCTTGCCTGGCTGTTCAAGTCTGCCGGCCTTCAAGGGCGTCTGGGACAATGGTCGGCTCTCCTGTCCCCATGGACACTCGAGATCACAGGGTAAAACGAAGGGAGAGGATGAGATACTGGGGGCGATCGCAGCTAATATAACGCCTAGATCGAAGATCGACGAAGCCCTGATCGCGATCGCGCCACAGAAGGAACCAAGGCGTAAGATCCAGATGCCGATTCCCACCGTAGATCCAGGTGAGGAGCTATGGGTAGTAAGTTTCGACGGTTCGGCACGCGTGAAACGAGGAGGAGGCGCTTTCAGCGCGATCGTGTGGAGTTTGCCGGAGTGGAAAGTAATCAAAGCTAGATCAGACTATGCGGAGAGTCTTACTGTCAATGAAGCGGAATACCGTGGGCTCTTGCTAGGTCTTGGCATGATCGCACAGTTAGAACGCCGCCGTTTGGTCATTTGCGGCGATTCGAACCTAGTGATCCGACAAGTCCGGGGCGAGATCGACTGCAAGGCGCCAGGATTGACGTTACTGAAACAGAAGGTGCTAGATCACTTGCGGAATTGGGGAGATCATGAGCTAGTCCATGTGAAGAGAGATTGGAATGGGAGCGCAGACAGCTTGGCGAGTGCAGCGCTGCAGCGAGGAAGCGGGATCGAGGTCCACGAGGAAGCAGATCGGTGCGATCTGGTCACCCTAAATCGGCTTGATGAGGTGTTGATCCCTCGAGTTGAAGATCGAACGGTGCAAGTGTCGGCCGTAGCCACGGGTGCAGCCCGAGCGCGACCCGATGCCGCCGTCCTGCGAGAGGAACTGATCCGGGAGATGCGAGTGGATCGGATCAGGCGAGCCCAGGACGAGGAGGTCTGGATCGCCGGACTAAAGAAGTACCTGGCTGGGCAGATCGCGGATCTTACTCGAGCCGAGTCTGGATCCTACGCCAAGATCGCTTCCGAGTACGAGGTAGATGAACAGGATCTGTTGTTTTATTGCCCACCAGGGCCGAGATCAAGAGGTGATCGCGACCGCCTGATGAGACTCGTGGTTCCAGAAACGCTACAGCAGGATGTCCTCCACCACTACCATACGACTCTGGAAGGGGGACATCAAGGGATCGGACGCACTTATCAGCGGATCCGAGATCATTTCCACTGGAGGGGATTATATCGGAGTGTGCAGCGATACGTAGGCGAGTGTGTAGACTGTGAGACCGGAAAGAGGAGACCCACGATCCGGGGCGAGTCGCCTGGGAATCTGCAAGCTACATACCCATTCCAGATCATACGATGGATCACATACCCTCTCTGCCCAGATCCAACAAAGGCAATACTGAACTGCTGATCTGGGTGGATCTGTTCACGGGATATGTGATCGCAAAGGCTAGTTCCTCCCGATCGGCTCAGACCGTCGCGGAATCTTATGAAGAATGCGTGTTCCGCAGATTTGGCGCTAGCGAGATGATCAGGCACGATCGAGAGCCGGGCTTCATGTCCGACTTCTTCAGATCGTTTAATAGGATCCTGGGGCAGCGACAACGGGCGACGATGGCCTACCGACCACAGGCCAATGGGACTGCGGAACGGATGGTGCAAACGGCCACTAGGGCAATCAAGATGTATGTTCAAGATCTCGATCAAAAGGACTGAGATGAATATGCGGAGAGATTGACTTTCGCCATTAACACGGCTCACGATCGGGTCCGGGGAGATACCCCTCACTATTTGGTACACGGATGGGATCCAAGATCGACGTTGGAAGCAACGATCCCGATCGGGTCGACCAGACGCCACGATCGCGATCCAAGACGGTGGAGATATCGCGTTCAGAGATACTACCAGCAGTCGAGAGAACAGGTCAACGCTAAGCTGCGAGAGGCGATCGCGGACCGAGCTGATCGACACAATGAGGATGTCGATCCGCATCAGATCGAAGCTGGATCACGAGTTTGGCTATACCTAGATCGTGTGAAGGAAGGGTATGCCCGTAAACTCGCCCACCTTTGGCATGGCCCGTTCCGTGTTGCAGAGAAGCTCAATGAATTCACGATCAAGCTGGAGATCGCGGGCTCTGATTACCATATCTTTCCGGTGGTTCATGTTTCTAAGCTAAAGCTGGTACGGAATTTCCCAGATCGTCCGCGGATCGAGTTGACGGTAGATGAAGCAGATCGGCTCGATTTCGATGAGATCCTCCTTCCGGAGGAGACAGTTTGAGTTCGGATCTGGATGCCGATGAGTACGAAGTCGAACGGATCTCGGACATGCGAAGTGGGAAACGAACTCGCTACGGCCGGGTCTATCGTGAATTCCTGGTGCACTGGGTCGGTTATGATGAACCAACGTGGGTCGACGAAGCTGATCTTAACTGTGGGGCCATGTTGAGCGCGTTCCTACGTGACCACGCTAATCGGAACCGATTCGGCGTGATGCAGTCACATGAAGAGGTGTAAGGGAAGCCAGGCGAGGTGACAGGGTTGCCTCGCCGTGATCGAGGAAGCTGATGTGGAGGAGAATCCAGATCAGAGCGAGAGTTTTACATTTGTGTATGTGCATGTACGTAGGGAATTTGACGCTGGAAGATGGTGATCCGGGATGTCGAGATGGAGATGAAAGGGGATCACATTCCTAAAATGATAGAGTACGATGGAATGACTGTGGGAATGGAGATTACGGATTACGAGTGGAGATTATGAGAATTACGAATGGAGATGGAAGAATGTAGAACGGCCCTGGAAGGGGTTCCGAATCCGAACTCGGGGAGAAGCCCCGAGCCTTGCTGCAGGTGATCGAAGTTCGCACGACTTACGGAGAAGCGGCCCCAGCGGGAGGAGGATTGAACTTGCCGATAAGGCGGGGAATCCTGGTGGCGGGATGGTTGACCGGGTCTTGCCGATACTGGTTACGCCACGGATCCGCCTCGTCACACTCCTCCAGAGCCTCGATCAGGTTCGCCGGCTCTGGGACGTTCGCGTTGGGATCCGCCAGGTTGGCACGCCGAGAGACCACGCCGGGATACCAACGAACCACATCCACCGACGGAATGGGGAGGTGAAGTAAGAACGGATCCAGCAGGATGTCGAGATCGAACCACTGATCGCGCATTATGGCGGGGAAGGAGGCGAGGAATTGGCGCCAAGCAGACCCAGCTCGACTCCGCCGGGCCTTGCGAGCAACGTAATACCGCTGCAGTTCAAGATCCGCATCCTGCATGGCAGAGGTGATCTCGAAGTTGTGGGTGGCCTCCCAAAATGCTTGACGGTGCCGTTCCTCCAGAACGCGATAGGTGGCGGCCACGGCCGCGAGGGGTGTTCCCTCCCTCTCATGCAGATCGAGGTCGAACGTAAGGGGACCCGGGTTCGCGAAGTCGTTCCACGGCTCCAGAGCCAGCAGATCAAGCACGTTCACGCCCGTGATCAACTCGTGGAGGTATTCGGTGCCGGGGGTCGGTGCAGGCCCAGCCTGTATCTGGGAAGGGAACAGCCAACCCGAAGGGATCAACAACCGTTTGCCCAGAGAATTGGCAATCAGACCCACGATCGAATACTGCCCGATCAACTGCGGATCCCACGGTACGATGTCAGCGGCCGCGAAGGTGCGCTGCCGATCGTATCCTGGAATGAAGGAGGCGACCGGGAACAGGGGTGGTCGGAGCCCGGGGGGCGAGGAACCGCCGGGAGGAGGTGGCGGCGGTGACGGGGAACCCGGAGGTGATCCTGGAGACGGCGGACCTGATCCATCTGGAGATGGGCTTGAGCCGTCCGGAGACCCCGATCCACGGGTGCCAGAAGGTCCGGCTCTCGGAACCTGACCGGACTCGCGCCGGTGCGTCGAGATAGACCGTTGGCGGCCCATGGGTAGAGTCTCGTCCTCCTCGGAGTCCTCCGCCTCGTTGGAACGTTCCGATTCGGCTTCAGAACTAGTTCCATTGCTGGGTTCTGGACTTTCGTCCTCTTCGGACGGCGATGAGAATGGGTGCTGGGGATCGTAGTCGGAGTCTTCCTCGTCCTCATCCGGCGAATCACCCTCGGCGGGGAGCGATCCGGACTGATCCGTAGGCGCTGGGGTCGGATCAGGGGCTGGAGTGTCGGTTTCCTCCCCTCCGGCTTGCCCAGAAGCTTGATCCGCCAACAGATCCAGCGGACTCGCCGTTGATCCTGCCGGGGTCTGGACCACCGTGGGTGTGACAGGCTGGGTTGACCCGGGAGCTTCGGTAGCTGCAGGTTTTAGATCACGGGGAGCTGAGGTGCTCCGAGCTGGACGCTTGCGTGAGGAAGGAGGAACGGCCGGGGAAGCGGAGGCGCTTCGAGATCTTTTGGTGGCACGAGCCGCCCGTCGATCCGCGATCCACGAGGACAACCGAGCAGAGGAATCCTCGGCGTGGTGCAGCTGTTGTTCGGCTTCGGCATAATCAGCGTCCAGCTCTTGGTGAGCCTGTCGAAGCTCCGCGTTCTGTCGCTGGAGTTGGTCGAGTTCCTGTGTCGCCGCATCCCGGGCGGAACGAGCCACGTCAAGGTCTGCGAGGGCAGACAAACGATCTTGGGTGGCATTGTCCAGGTCGACCTGGATTCGATCACGGTCTACCGTTACTCGATTGAGATCTTGCATTGCTTGATCCCGGTCGAGGCGGGCCTGATCCAGGTCTGCGACGGCCTGATCCCGCTCGGCAATGGCGGCACGATGCTGGACGGAGAGCTGGTCCCGGTCGTGCTGGATTATTTCCAGATTTCCCAAGGCGTCTGCCAGATCTTGCTCCAGGCTGGATACGGCGGCGGCATCGGCGGTTGCACCCAGAGGCGGAGCGCGGGAATCCGGGGCGGATACGTCCTCCATGGCGAGGTGTGCCCGAGCCAGTTCAACCTGGTGATCCTCTGCCTCGCGTTCCAGATACGCGACTTTGGCTCGAGCGGCGAGCAACTCCGCTTGGGTCCGCGTCAACTCCAACCTCAACCGAGCTTCCTCTGCCGTCGGGCGAGTCTGATCAGCAGGCATGGCCATAGCCGCTTGTGGACCTTGGGAGGAATCGTTCCTCTGCCAGCGATCAAGGCTACGCTGAGTGAGGGTCAGGTCATGACGCACGGCGGCGAGCTCCCGTTCGCGATCCTGAAGCTCATCCCGGAGTTTAATCTCCGTCTCCCCGGCTATGCGAAGTTCGGCCAGCCGGAAGTCGAGATCCTCGAGCGCAGAGTCTAGCCGCGCCTGGATCCGGGCCAGTCGCTGCTCAGACTCCCGTCGTTCGGCGTCGTGCTGGGCCCGCTGATCCTGCAAGGCGGCGATCGCGTCCCCACCGATAGCATCTCCGGTTCCCGATCGCAGATGAGCGATTTCGGCGTTCAGCCGCAAAATCTCCTCCGCTTGGTCGTCCCGGAAGCGCTCCATATCCTCCATGTCGGATCGCAACCGGCGAACGGTGTCGTCCAGGTGGTCCCGATCGCGGCTCAAGGTCTCGCGTATCCGTTGGCTATGGGCCAGCCTCGCTTGCAAGGTGACCAGCTCAGGGTTTACCCCCGGGGTTGAGAAGCGGGAGGCCGTGGATCGGGCGGATCGGATCGAGTGCTCGCTCGAGGGCGTTCTCGGCGTCAAGGGGGGCGAGGAAGGCGGATCGGACATTTCGAGAGAGTGGTGGCGCTTGAACGACTTGTGTTCCAGGTGGTGAATGTGGAAATAAACCCGAAGTGAGCTGCGGCAGCTCAACTTACGTGCTGGGGGCGGATGTGGTGAAGCGGACGAAAAAATTTTCCCGGAGAGGCGATGTCAGCCACGAACCCGAATAGAGTCGGAACGAGCGACAGGGGGGACCTGTGATCGCCAGATCTGGGTCGAATCAGACGAAGGTACGATGGGTATCGCCGGGAACAGGCAACGGAGACACCGGCGAAGAAGCAGGTGGAGCGGTGTTCGTGGGTGATCCGAATCCTGCCGTGGTGTTCGTGGGTGATCCGAATCCTGCCGTGGTGTTCGTGGGTGATCCGAATCCTGCCGGAGGAAGAATGGGGAAATCAAGGATGTTCTCGCGCGATCAACGATGACGGGGCCCCAAGCGAGCATGATCAGCTTACCCTGGCGCCCCGAAGCCTCTAACAGCACGATCCAACTTCCCCGGGCGGCGACGAAGCGAGATCACGCAAGATCACGCAAGATCGCGCAATGATCCTCTCCCGTATAAGTGCGAGATCAGCTCCGGATCAAGGTCAACCCCAGGCGCGACGCAGACTCTTCTTGTGGCCTGATCCGGATTCTTTGAAGGATCACCAAGCGGGATCAGGCAGCGATCAAGTCCCGATTAAGTGCGAGATCAAGCTTCGGTTAAGTGCGAGATCAAGCTTCGGTTAAGTACGGAATCGGCTCAAGATCAGGGTTAGGGGAGCCAAGCTAGGGATCAGCTATGTAGCCAGTGTCATGTGATCGTAGGATAGTAAATCAGGATGGGATTAGTAGGCATAGGAATAACCATAGACAGACTCGAATTTGCCCTGAACCACTCAAGTGTCTTCGCTACGCCTGGAACCGGGAACTACATTGGCCCTACAAGCGTCAGGAAGGTAAGGATACGTGAGCTAGTATAGCGGTTAAGTCTGGATAATATATTGGCCAGCTTTGCCCTATCTAGTGAACTATCCTTTAAGTGCATACATCGGATCGGAAGGAATTGGTTGTTTAGCCTAAGGATCCCGTCGAATCTCGCCCCCTCAAGACCCCCGGTATCGGAAGCGGAAAACAACGAAAGGAAGGGACCAGATTCCGAATTTTGGACTATTGGAAGACCTGGATCAAGGACCAGGCACCCGGATCAAGGCTCGAGAACTCGCCTACGACCGGGATCAAGTACCCCGAGGTAGAGTGAAGAACTTCCACGCCGCCTCAAACCCCTGCGTCACCCAAGACCTTCTTCTCGTCCCAAGACATCTTCAGAAGTTACCTGGAAGAGCGTAACCCGCCTACCGACGGGTACACAAGGTGAACACTACACGCAACAAGATCACGGATCATCGGGGGACCCCCTCCGTTAGTCGGTGTCTGGGCGCAAGTGGCGATCGCGATCGGCCTCAACCAGATTTTGGCCAGATCCGCTCCACCACAGAGTCAATTCGTCCACTGCGGACGACGACTGACCGTTCCTGTTACTTTCAGGTGCTCCGTCCGAGAACTCCTCGTCTTCTTCACTAGGTCGGTGCATATCCTTCGACATCAACCACTACCTCGGGAATGTCACGGGCCGGACTTGAATCAAGGCTGCCAGCATTCGTCGGTTCCTGAGACCTCGACGGGCATCTGCGGGTTAGGATAGTCGAGTGAGTCGCATAAGTCCGTGACTCGATCGCCCCACTCTTCCACCGATTCACCCCTCTGTCTCTTAGTAGTATGCAACCGATCCCAAAGCTCGTCAGCCGTCCTACTCAGGAATTGGTTGTGGAATCGAACCCTGAGAGTAGCGAATGTTTTGATCCTGGAGTTGCTCCACCACCGTTCCGCCTCGCATCCTTTCAGCTTCTAACGGAACACCAACAACCGTTCTCGGTCGGGCAACTGTCCTGTGTGCGCCTCGAACAGCTCCCAGAAGTCACGCGCCTTCTCCACAGTGGCCGTGTCTGAATAGAACATAGGCAACACCTTCATCACGTTCGACATCTTCTGCGTTAGGTCGTAGATCCTGGGCGGCGGAGGCGGTCTAGGAACGCCATACCCACCACCGTACTGTCCATAAGCCACAGTCCTCGTCGGCACAGGAGGGACAGTAGGCTATCTCCATCCTTGCGCCGGCGCAGCGTAAGCGGTCCGAGAGACATTCGTCTGGGTTCCAGCCAGGGATGGCACCCGAGGCACGCTCGTACGAAGAGACGCCTGTCTGGGTGTACTCACTGGTTGGATCGCAGGCGACTGAACGCCTATAGGAGCCATTATTCCTGGTTGTGGTCCGGTCACCGGTGGAGCCGACGACGCAGCAGTCACCGCAGACTGGGCGGTACGCCTAGCTGATCAAATGCGAACGGCGCAGCCGTCTCCGTCTTCACCTCATACGGGTCCTCGCTCAGAGCTCCCCAACCCCATCCAAAGGGACGGTCCGTGCGACGCTTCTCCGTTCCCGTGTACTTCGAGATAAACCCTGTAGGCGCCCTCATAGGTACTTCTTCGACTACTTCCTCCTTCATCACCGGTTCTTCCGTAGGGTACATCATGTGCGCACGTTCATAGGCGTCATAGTCCGGGTAACCTTCGTACATCTGCTGACCAGCGTAGAAAGCAGCCAGCCGTGCCGAACCATACACCGGATCCATCAATGGAGCGCTCGGGACCGTACTCTCCACGGTCGGCTCCTCCGTTACTTCTTCCTTCTCGTCTTCCTCGTCGGCGGGTTCCGGCTCGTCCGGCTTCTCTTCCTCATCGCCGGCGTCAGCACCAGCAATCAGGAGATCATCTTTCATCTCCTGCCTCAGCGTCTCGCGACCAGCGGCCGTGCTGACTGCCACCGAAGGTTCATCATCTTTTTCTTCTTCAGTTCTCCTCTCTAGGCTAAGCGGGGCATCTCCACTGCCACTACGCGAAGCCTCTGCTTGGCGCGACCGTTCTTCCTCTTCCAGTCGCTCCACTTCGGACAGGACCCGGACGGTCTTCTGACCTCCGGCCCGTCCACCCCCACGACCACTGTTCCCTCGGCCTGGGGTACCCTTCCCTTCCTCTCTTCTTATAATCCCGGACATTCTTCAAACTTCCAATACTTCAATTCCCCAACGCTTCACTTCCAATTCTTCCGGAACGTCTTCCACTTCTGACCTTTACACTTCCGAATAATACTCCCGATACTCCAACTTCTGTTCCATGGGAACTCACAAACTCGGGAATTCCGCGCCCCGGCGCCCTCGCTTTGCTTCTCAAGCGTGACCGTCTGGACTCGATACCAGACCGCGTACACGCCGGGTTCTTCAACTCCACGGGCTCTTCCGACTTGCTCTTACTTGACAACAAATGCCGTAGCCTGCTTCTCCACCATGTGTCGCGAGTCGGTCTTAGCGTCCCGACGGTAGACGCTGCGGGTTACAAGTAGAACGGAACGGTAGAGCTATAAAAGCGCACCACAAAAGTAAAGAAAAATAAAAGCGATTATTCTTTGACTTGGGGCTTGTGCTGCGGTGCCCAAGGTAAATTCACGACTGACCCCCACCAGCACGCCCTTCCTTCACTGTTTTCCAACGTCTCACGTCCTCCATAGTCCTCTTCCTTGTCCTTCCCGGGTCCGTATCTCCTCGACGGTACCTCTCACCCCTTCCTCACGCATATGGGCGCTGTTAAGCCCAGCGTAGCTCTAGTCCGTGTCTTCCGTCCTTGGCATCAGCTCACACGCAACCTGGCGCATGCTCCACGCTCTTTCTTGACCGCGCAGACTTCGTTTCCCTAGCAATAGCGGCGCGCATTCACCCTCGTGCTGGCTGCGACCGGGGCCGGCTCAAACAGCTCTTCGCCATACATATGGTCTTCCACAAGGTCGTGGGTCGGGTTTCAGAGGGGGAACGGTCGGGACCGTGCCCGAGACGGTGGCCACCGTTTTCACTCGTGACAGAGCGACGACTGCTCGAGTGACGCGAGATGATTTCTCGAATGACGTCGTTCTGGACAGGTTACGTAAGAAGGAGGGCTGAGTAACGAGAACTTAGTGAGCAAAGTAAGCGCCTAATCGTTAATGACACTTTTCAATTTCTTTCCTACCCCACTGACTGGTCTTCTCTTCGCGACACCCCTCTACACTTCACCAGTTGCAACAGTGCGATCGTGTCTGATCCGGCTGGTGGGAGGCGCCTCCAGTACCGGTCTGCTTGTCTTCAGTTGCGGCAAGGTATATTCTCCGGAGATCGCCTTTGTTGCAGGTGATCCAATACGATCCCGCAATGATTACGGTAAGATGTTTACGCCACCGATGATTAGACGAGTAGGATGATTGGACGAGTACAGAATGTTGGTGATTGGATGCACCAAATGATTGGATGCAGACCAGGTAGAGAAAACAGTGTAAGCTCATATCAATCAATCACTTCTGAATTTCCATTCTACCCCTCAAGTGACTTCCCTCGCCTCGGCCTCCTCGCCCCAAGCTTCGGCAGTCCTCCCCTCGCAAGACAACCTCTACCACGACCTTCTTCAGCCTTCAGAATCGGATTCGTCCGATCCGGATATTTCTTCCGATTCCAAGCTCGGATCTTGGGTTTGGATCGCCCGTACTACCGCCCGGGCGGGTGCTGCCGGGGCACTGGCCGGTGCCTTTCGTCTATACTTCGATCCAAACGCGGATTTGCGCTGTCTGCTTTTCGCCCGTTCCCGGGCACGAAGTACTTCCTCCAGCTCGTCGACGTCGCTCAGTCGGAGTAGGGTTAACCGATCAGCTAACTCAGGGTCTCCCAGTGTCTCCATATAATGGTCCACATGTTCCCGGCGGGCCTTAGGGCTCCCGTCCTTGATCTTCAGTCTAGCACGTAAAGCCGCCACGTTGAGCCGGTAGAGATAATCGAGAGGGATCTCTACCGATCGCTTGAGAGCGTGATAGTATTGCCACGCGACCGACATACCTAACTCACAATACTGGGTCTGAAAACTGTCCAACAGGTCCGCCCACTTGGTTTTCGTCGTTCGACTGAGCTGTCGGTACCAGTTATTCGCTGGTCCAACCATCAGATCTGCAAACGTGAGGCATTTCTTCTCCGTGGCCTGATCGGGCAGGAACGCCGACTTGATCTTACCAATCCTGGCCCGGGCGCGATCTTTATCTAGGTCTTTACCCGCAAAATCTTTCAGATCCGATATCGCTGAGATCTAGACCTGCTAGATCATCGCCGATCCTCCTTGACCAATCACTGCAGATGCGATCGCTGCTTGACTCAACATCTGTCCACCGGAACCTGGTATACCCAGATCGTCTGCATTGTATTCCCATGTATTAAGGTCTGAGGCCGTAACGGACTCCATATCAACATCCAACTCCCCTTTGATCGGCATTCGGGGTGTCGTGAGACTCCGTTCCTTTAAGAAACGATCCATCGCCATTTGGAAGTAGTCGTCCAGCTTGTTGTTCGATCCCGTGGAATTAGTTGTCGGCGCGGTCTGATCTGGAACAGAAGCGAATATTTGAAGTAGAGCTAGACAACTTTAGTGACCAGTTCATCGAGTCTTCGGCTATGCCGGGACGGACGGAGCAGCTACACTTTGAGATTGACACGGGCGATAGTCGGCCCATCAAACAGCAACCGTACCGGGTGTCCAGAGCGGAAGGAGAGGTGATGGAAGCGGAGATACAGCAGTACTTGGACGCTGGACTGATCCGTCAGTCGAACAGTCCGTGGGCGAGTCCTGTTCTCATGATAAGGAAACCGGACGGTGGTATCCGATTCTGTATAGATTATCGCAAGTTGAACGCTGTGACGGTAAAGGACTGTTACCCGATGCCGTTGATCGATGATATTCCGTCTTCTTCGACTCGGACGAGGGCTTCTTGTCTTCGGAGGACGACTTCTTGGGCTTGTCTTCCTTCTTGGTAGAGCGAGGCTTGTCTTCGCCGGAGCCGTGGTAATCGCTGGACTTGTCGTCGTCGGGACCGTTGCTTGTCTCCTTATCTTCTTCTTCGTCTTCTTCTTCATCTTCTTGGGAAGGATCCTCTTGTTCTTCGTCGGAGCCTTCTTCTTGGTCGGAGTCTTCGGCCGAGTAAGCTCCGCCGATGGGCGGGGACGGAGGAAGAATCGTGGGCGCACCCGTGTCTTCGTCTTCGTAATCGGAGTCGTCGTCACCTTGATCGGAGAGCTTGAAGGGCTTGTCGTCGAAGGCCACGGTGTGCGTACCTTTCAAGACGCGCTTGGCCACGTCGATCTGGACGGGACGGAGGGTACGGTCGGAGAGGAGGCGCTTCCAGACGCCGCTGGACCTGTTGCCGACTTAGCTTGCGGTCGGAGGAGATCCACCGTTGACGTCAAGCACGATGCGGGCCAAGGCAACGTCGGAGAGGCGGAGATAGGGTTGGCGAGTGGGATCCAGTGCTTGAGTCTGCTCGAGAAGATCAGGAACGGAATAGTAGCTGTCTTCGTCCACGGAGAGAGGGTCGAGGGCGCGGGCGACAGTACGCTCATAACGAGAACGGTCACGGCGAAAGAGTGTTGCGAGGTCAGATTGAGCGGGAGCGGAGGAGCCGGACTGGGCCTTGGCGGCTGCGGCTGAGTGAGTGGCGGCCTCGCCTCCGTACCACATGAGCGTGTCGTGAGTGCCATTCTCTAGACGGTCGAGGAAGTCGTAGTAGCCGAAGGTCTCGATGTTCTTGCTGATGAAACGAAACCGAGCTTAAACGGCGGCGGATTTCTGTTTGCGCCGGGCGCCGGCCTTGTCGGTGGGTGCGTAGAGCGCGCAGTCGAAGAAGACGGAGCGGTGTCTCATCCAGAAACGGTAGTGCGAAAGATAGAGGTCGGGATATTCGCTGGGGTCGTACCAGGCGCGTTGCTGGGACCATGGATACGCGAGACGGAACGGAGCCTTGCCACGATCGGTAGCCTCCGTGAGGATCTTATTGATGTCGTTCTTGATGGGCTTGGGAGTGTCGCGTGGTAGTCAAACTTGTAAGCCAGTTTGCTGGGCGCGGGGGACGGAGACGAGCTGCTGGTGCGTTGCTTCTTGGCTGGAGGACTGTGAAGAAGGTCGTGGTAGAGGTTGTCTTGCGAGGGGAGGACTGCCGAAGCTTGGTGCGAGGAGGTCGAGGCGAGGGAAGTCACTTGAGGGGTAGAATGGAAATTCAGAAGTGATTGATTGATATGAGCTTACACTGTTTTCTCTACCTGGTCTGCATCCAATCATTTGGTGCATCCAATCACCAACATTCTGTACTCGTCCAATCATCCTACTCGTCTAATCATCGGTGGCGTAAACATCTTACCGTAATCATTGCGGGATCGTATTGGATCACCTGCAACAGCCCCTCTCAATGCGAACACGCTTGAACGCCAAGAGCCGTCGTTAAGTCCTTGTGACGAGGTCCGCCGAGTCCCTTGGTCAAGATGTCGGCCAGCATGGTCGTGGTCTCGCAGTACTCGACGATCACTTCACCGCGCTTGACTTCATCACGGATGTGGTGGTACTTGATGTCGATGTGCTTCGCGCGGCCATGGTTCACAGGGTTTTTCGTCATCTTGATGCACGACTGATTGTCTTCGAAAATCTTCAGATCCGGGATGTCTTCGCCTGCAGCGTCAAGGATCTCACACAGAAGCTTGTGCACCCACTTGCCTTCTTGGATTGCCAGACTGAGCGCAATGTACTCGGCTTCACTCGTGGAAAGAGACACACTCGATTGCTTCTTGGATCCCCACGACACAGGTCCGCCAAGAACTTGAAACAGGTAGCCTGAAGTCGACTTGCGGTCACTGTGGTCACCAGCCCAGTCTGCATCCGAATAGCCACGAAAGTCGATTCCCTTGGTCGGCGAAAACGGAGTCCATGCGACTTGGTGCCCTGAAGGTAACGGAAGATGCGCTTGACTGCAATCCAGTGCTCGACTTGAGGATTCTCCATGAAGCGCGAAACGTAACCAACTGCAAAAGCAATGTCCGGGCGAGTCGACGTCATCAAGTGCATGAGAGCACCGACAGCTTCGCGGAACGGCGCATCCAACTTGGTCGAGACGTCACTGGCAACGAGCTTCATGCTGAGGTCGACTGGACTGGCAGCAGGTTTGCAGTTCTGCATGCCAAAGCGCTCCAGGATGTCGTTGATGTAGCGAGCTTGACTCAATGTGACACTGCCATCCGCATTGTCGACCACCTCAATCCCCAGAATGAAGGAACATTTGCCGCTGTCGGTCATCTCGAATCGTGCCTTGAGCTGTTTCTTGACTTCAGCAATGATCGTCGAAGAGCTTCCGGTCACCAAAACATCGTCGACGTACACCAGCATCAGAACGCAGTCACCATCGACAATCTTGATGTAGAGGCACGGATCGTAGCTCGAAACGCGAAATCCGATGGAGCGCACATACTCATCAAAAGTCTCATTCCACACTCGAGAAGCTTGCTTGAGACCGTAGATCGCCTTGAGCAGTTCCACGCAGTCGTAGCCGTCATCAAGTTCCACGCCTTCTGGAACACTGCAGAACACCTTCTCCTTCATCAAGCCGTACAGGAACGCCGTGACAACATCAAGTTGGTCGAGAGGCCAATTGAAGAACTTGGCCACAGCGATGATCATTCGCAGCGTGACGTACTTGACCACCGGCGAAAACGTCTCGGTGTAGTCGATGCCATGCTTCTGCACAAATCCTTTCGCGACGAGTCGAGCCTTGTACTTCTCGATGGACCCGTCGGCTTTACGCTTGATCTTGAACACCCACTTGGTTCCGACCGCGCGTTGGTTGTTCGGTAATTTGGCGCCACGAAACACTCCACGAAGTCGCATCGACTTGAGTTCTGCTCGGATCGCCTTCCGCCAGTGGACTTGGTCTTCGCCGCTCACAGCATCTTGGAACGTCTTCGGCTCGGCGCTGTCACTCGTCTCCACTGCATTGGCACTCGCACGCCAGTACATCGGCTGAGTCGAGTCATCATCATCATTGTCTTCAGATTTGGCTTCTTGATGGTCAGAGTCCGGAGCGCTTGCTTCTTCTAATCCAGCGCTGCGACGCGGTCGACGAACATGTTCACGATCCTCAGCATTAGAACGAGCCTTGCGTTTCCCCGCCTGCTTGAATTCACGCGTTCCATGGTCGTTCGAAATCTCGAGGTCTTCAAGGATATCCGCAGCATCTTCGACATCTTCATCATCATCCACAACAACATTGGCGTTGTCGAAGGTCGATTCGTCGAAAGTGACATCGCGAGAAATCACTACCTGGCCCGCCTCGATGTCATAAACGCGATACGCCTTGAACGCTCTTCATAGCCCATGAAAATTCCTTCACGAGCCTTGGGGTCCCACTTGAGTCGCTTCTCCTTCGGCGTCAGGACGTAGGCCTTGCACCCGAAAACGCGCATGTGCTTCACGTTGGGCTTCCTCTTGTACACAATCTCAAACGGCGTCTTCCCTGGGACCTTGGGTGACGGCAGTCGATTCTTGATGTAAATTGCCGTCATCGCCGCTTCCGCCCAAAACGTCTTGTCCAAACGTGCGAAGTGAAGCATGCTGCGCCCGATAGTCACAATCGTCCGGTTGGCGCGTTCCGCAGTAGCATTCGTCTGATGCGCATATCGAACCGTCGGCTGGACTTCAATGCCATGATTGTCGTAAAAGGCCTTAAGCGAGTTGGTCGCGAACTCCTTGGCACCGTCATGACGCACGAACTTGACCCTGGCATCGAATTGGCGCTCTACTCTAGCGATGAACTTGCGCAGACAGTCTTCACTCTCCGACTTAGCGCGCAAACAGAATCCCGTCATGCAGCCGCTGGCTTCGTCAGTGATCAGCAGTAGATACTTGCTGCCACCAAGCGACTTTTTCATCATGGGGCCACAAAGGTCGAAGTGCAGGAACTCGAATGGCTTGTACTTGGGCTTGTCCGGGTTACTCGGAAAGGGTTTTTGGACCATCTTCCCTTGCTGACACCCGCGGCATCCGCTTGAGTTCTTTGATGAGGTCGGCATTTTTGCGCCCGTCACCATGCCGCTCGAAACCATCTTCCGTAGCACGTCGTTCGGAGCATGACCCATCCGCGCATGAAGATCGACACTGTTGATCGAGGCCGTAGTCGTCGAATTGGCAGAACCCTTTGGTACTCGTAGCCAGTAGAGTCCGTCGATCAGGTCTGCGGAAGCAACGATCTTCTTCGACGACTTGCGCGCAATGTGCATCTCGGAGCCGTCAAACACCACCTTGAAGTCTCCACTTCGGTTGATCTGAGGCACAGATAGCAGGTTCTTGTTCATACTCGGCACGTAGAGAGCATCTTCGATTCGGACGTCGCGCACACTCCGGTTGGGCAGAATCACTTGTTGCACAACGGTACCAACTCCCAAAATCTTGGCCGTTTGACCGTTGGCAACTGTGAGTTCGCCTTCGTCGCGCAAGTTGATGTCGATGAACTTGGACTTGTCGTTGCAAATGTGGTGGGTTGCACCACTGTCGATCGCCCATGAGCCTTGAAACTTCTTGCCCGACGACATTCCACACGCTGTCGACATGGAGACTGCAAACGCGATGTAGTCGTCATCGTCGATGATCCGTGTAGATCACGAATGGCTTGGAGCCGAGCAGGTGAACCCTGAATTTGACGAGAGCGTACTTCATCGCAAGCAGCTCCTTGTCATGAACTGGATAGTTCTTCTCAGCAGCCTTGAGCTGCCGAGACTCAAACGCAATGACGCGTTCGCGCCCTTCGGCGTCCGCTTGTAGCAAAGCACTGCCGATGGCAAAGTCCGAGGCGTCACAGACGACGATAAACGGACGATCGGGGTCTGGCAACGCCAGTATCGGTGCCTGAAGCAGGCTATCCTTGATACAAGTGAACGCATTCTCGTGCTCGACACGCCATACCCATTCGGCATCCTTCTTAACCCCTCTAACCCGGTATTCTGTATCCTACAGAATAATATATTGTACAGGATTTAATATCCAGCAAACTCATCAGCGCTCCAGAACTCCGCATGAAGATTATTGTATGGTGTCTGGATCAGTCCACTTTCCTAACAGATCGGCGATGGGATGATAGACGGGTATTATTCAAGGAGGATAGAAAGACGCATATAAATCCCCAACAGGTTTGAAAATTCTGTCGAAAGCCCATCGGTTCACGTGTCAGAAGCTACCTCACATTGTCATTCGAAAAATGAACGGCCCAGCAGAAGCCGTTCAAGCAACTATGGCGCGAGATCTGCGAGGAAGGCTGGAAGGCTCGTAAGCCGACAGGGATGACCTAGAATCAACGCTACGTGAAGCCGGGGTGAAGGGCCGTCTCGACGAAGCCAGACGTGGCATAAACTTCTTTGAAGGTTAGTGGCCTTATTTTTGTGCCACCACAGTTGTCGACACAGAGGAGGTGGGCGCTACAGGTGAACTACCAGCAGCTATACCGGATGATACGGAGCAAGACGGCGCGACCAATGCCTTTTTTCCGGATGATCCAGAATTCGATTCAAGTGAGTGCATGGCTGCTGATGAAGAAGCAAAGAGCGAGACCGATGAACCAAACGGAGCCGACGGCCTCATCGACTCGGACGTGTTTGGTAGCGACAATTTCATGGAGAGGCTCCGAAAGGAGCGACTGTTTGGCTCTACAGCTATCGATGACGTGAATCTCGTGGAGACCGCTGATGTCAGCGATTCCGATTCCAACGCCGACGAAGAAGACATTATGGCAGACAACGAGGTGGTCCACTTGAGGAAAGTGTAGAAGAAGATGTAGAAGACCTGGAAATAAATGACAACGTTCCGGAAACTAGTAACTTTGACTTGACAGGTGATCTCTGCGATATCCCAGAGTATGGATAGATCACATACAATGAGGAGCACAGCCGTAAGCCGGGATGCTACAGAATAACTCAAGTGGTGCTTTACTAATTCTGGATGTTGCGTGTGCACACGGAATTTCCCATAGCCGTAAGTCAGGATGCTACAGAATAACTCGAGTGGTGCTTTACTAGTTCTGGATGTTGCGTGTGCACACGGAATTTCCCGTAGCCGTAAGTCAGGATGCTACAGAATAACTCGAGTGGTGCTTTACTAATTCTGGATGTTGCCCGCACAGGAATTTCCCACAGCCGTATGTCGGGATGCTACAGAATAATTCGACACATCCAGCTACTGGCGCTGCGCAGAATCAACTTTAGACTCATATCAACGCCGAGGAACTGGTGTTTGTCATATCACGCTAGAAGCACACGTTAGTGAACACATCGGATCACCAAGCAGAACAAACGCAGGCAGTACTTGTGTAAGGTGCGTTCCGCCTTTGAGCACCTTCTGTCAGCAATGGTTTAGGCGGTCGTGTACCGCTCTGCCACGTTCACGCTCACGTGCTATCAGAAATGGCACGATACCTCGGGTGACGGGAAGAGCATTCCACCGAGCCTAAAAAGATGATTAGATTCCGCAAACGTAAGAGAGAAAGTAAAGACGAGGAATAAGAAGGACAACTAGTTAGCACCACGTACTTTGCAGTAGGTCTTGCTGGAGCCTGCAGAGAAGTATTTGCCCAGTTCCTCCTCACTACTCCGTTAGTTGTGAACTGGGCAAATTCTTCCTCTTCGCGCGCTTTGCACTTAGCGCGCTTTTGGAGATGGTTGGTTGGCGCCAAGAGTGCCGCACAGTACGGAGTCGTTTCAAATTTGACGGGGGTTGCCGAGTGAGAGGTTTTGAACATGTTTTGTCCGCCAGGGATCCAATAGGAGATCGCCAGTTTCGCAGATGTTGGATACATTGTGCATGCTATAGCCGATGATGTACACTTTATGTACAGAATATGCCTCGCCGAGCACGAAAGGGCTTCCAACGGCATACTTTTCGCAGGTTATCGTTCATACTTTAATCAAGATAATTGCTTATTCTGTAGAATACAGAATAACGGCTCGGGTTAGAAGGGTTAAGGAGATCCGTGAGTGGCCGAGCCAACTCAGCGTAGTTCTCGCTATACTTGTGCAAGTAGTTGGCCAAGCCCAGCCACTTACGCAAGTCCTTCTGGTTCAAGGGAACCGGCCAGTCCACAGTGGCCTTGACCTTTGCTGGATCAGCACGAAGACCATGCTTCCCAATGAAGCACCCTAGGAAGAGGATTTCTTCCGCGCCAAAGACGCACTTATCTGCGTTGGCGTACAACTTGTTCGTGCGCATGCACTCGAGCACAGCTCTCACGCGTTCCACGTGCACCTCGACGTCAGTCTTGCCGTGTTCGGCCTGACTGTGGACGAACACGTCATCAAAGTACGTCTGTGCGAATGCCCGCAGGGGCCTGAACAACTGCGTCACTAGACGATTGAATGTTGCAGGCGCATACGACAGCCCTTGGGGCATGACGAGCCACTCCCAGAGCATACCGCTCGGGGTGCTCACCGCTGTAAGGGGAATGTCACTGGCTCGCATGAGCAGCTGATAGTAGCCATCGACTAAGTCGAGCGCACTGTACATGGTGCAACCCACCATGTTGTTCTGAAGAACATCCTTCCTAGGAATTGGCGTCTGCGCCGGGATCGTGGCAGCGTTGAGCTTGTTAAAAGCGTGAACGATACGCCATTTGCCATTCGGCTTTCTGACAAAGAACGTAGGCGCGGAGTGCGGAGACTTGCTCTCGCGCACGAGACCCGCCGCGTGCTTCGCACGGAAGAAGGCGTCAATGACGTCGCATTGCTCTTTAGGAAGAGGCCACTGCCGGGTCACGCAGTATTTAGTTCCAGGAACTAAGTCTATCTCGTGACGAACGCCTCGGTCAGGAGGCAGGCCACTCGGCGGCTCCTTCGAGACAACGTCTCCATATTCCTTCAGCAAGGAGTAGAAGGGATCCGAAGGATTCTTGAGGATCTCCGATCCACTCCTGGCGTTCAACGCCTTCTTGACTTCGGCCAAGACGGACTCGTCAACGAGGGACGATGAGTTTAACTCCACTTCAGGTCGAACGATGACCACCTCGGCGAGTTCGCCAGCCTTCAAGGCATCGCCAAACTCGGCGAAGGACATCTCCTCTAGCTCAAGGAGCTTGTCAACACTCGGCAAGTCGTCCAGCAGGACGCTGCCTTCGGCACTGCCGCCCACTCCATCAACCAGAGTGTATAGCTGCCCGCAGCCCTCCTGTGCGTCGGCACTTGACGGCACGGATGACTCAGACGCAGAGCGTCTCGCCCGAAGGGCCTTACGACGTCTTCGCCTAGCCGAAGAACGTCTACTCGACGGAGTACGTGCCGTCGCACAAGTTTCGGCCTCACCAGGCCCAGTGTCGGAGACACTCAGCGGAGTACGTGCCGCTGCACAATCAACGACCGTAGCTGGTCTAATGTCAGAGACATTCAGCGATCGACTTGGTCCACGACCAACATCGCTCGGCGGAGTACGTGCCGCCCCACAGGGATTACGTGGGTTCTGCCCACACGTTGACTCACTGTCAACCAGCGCTACGCGCTCAACAGGACTGCGGTCCTCGCACTCGGTGCGGTCCACTAACTCGGACACACCGACTTCCAGCATCATAGCCGACTCGGCTCGATGCTCGCGCCAGTAGCGCTTCTGCTTCCTAGCAGATGTGGGTTCATGACTCGCCAAAGCTCCACTAGGAGAGAAGTGCGTAGCACCTAAGGTCTTCGACCTCCAATCAATCCATGGCTCGTGGCGCTCCAGCCACGCCATACCAAGGATGAGGTCGTACCTCGAATCCAGGTCCAAGACCAAGCAGCGTTCTACGCTGTCGAAGTCCAAGAACTTCAGCCGCAGGTCCATGGGGACCTTGGCTGCCGTGACACGGACGCCCGTCGCTAGACGGACAGTGACGGTGTCACCTCTTCGCGCTCGAAGCGCCTCAGCATATTGCTGACTACCCTCAACGGTGGAGCGTCTGACGTAGTTGCCAGACGCTCCTGAATCGATCAACACGATCCACGGCTTCTCGAAGCCCTTCACGTCCACATGGACGACCAGCAAGCCCTGCTTGCTCACACGTTCCGTGTTCAAGAGCACGGAGCTCTTCGGGGCTGAGCCCCAGTGCCTCTCACGCACTGCAGAACTCAGTTCTTCCCCAGTAGACCGCCCCGCGTCTACTGGGAGCCGTCGTTTCCCTGGGCAGAGCCCAAAGCGGGACCCGCGACAGGGTTGCGGCCATTCTGGCCGGCGCGCTCTTTGCGCAGAGGGCAGTTGGGCCTCAGGTGTGTGGGACTACCACACGTGTAGCACCGACGAGTGCTCATACGCTGCACCGCAGCTCGTAGCTCGGCTACTTCATCTTCAGCATAGCTGAGGTCCATGGGTTCGGGTCCCCCGGACCCTGTGCTATTAGCACCGACCCTCGACAACTTAAAGTTGTGTTCAGCATTCAATGCCACGCTAACAGCGTCCTCGAAGGTGCGAGGATTCTGACGGAATGCCTCCGTCCTGGCCACGCCAGCTCTCAGACCTTCCATGAAGATAGTCACAGTGACCACCTCAGGTAGAGGATCGGCAGCCATGCCGGCAATGAGCGTGCGCAGCTCTTGGACATAGTCCACCAGGTCCTTCTTGCCCTGTCGGCGTGAACGCACGCGATACGCCTGGTTAGGCGGAGCAAACACTTGCGTAAGCTTGGCCTTAAGCTCACCCCATGTGGGGAAGGCCATTTCTACCGACGTCCCAGACGTCAAGGCCCATTCTCGTGCCCGCCCTTCGAGCTTAGAGATGGCGAACGCCACGCGTTGGCCTTCCAACTGGAGCATAGCAGCCCCCATGGCCATTTCGACCTCTCGGGTCCACAACAGGAGGTTCTCTCCTTCGTGCCCGTGAAAGGTCTTCACGCTGAGCGTGACGGGCTTAGCTCTCGGAGCGGGGTTAACCCCTTTTACATTCCGTTGGATGTGCTCAACGAGAGCGTTTTCGTACGAGGCAAATGCCTCCAGGCGCGCGTTGACGGCTTTTGGCCCTTGAGACGCAAGGTGCGCCATACCTTCAGGGCCCAGCAAGGACGTAAGCTTGTTAAGCGTGTCCCGCTGACTCGGAGTCAAGTGAGCGTATGCTTCTGGCTCCATTCTCACAGAGAAACAGTCTTCAACTCAGGAGTTGGATTGACTACAAGTGCTACCAGATGCAGCGGGGCTGCGTAGGTGCGCACGGCACATAGGAAGTTAAGTTGACTCGTAGAGTCCTGCTTGCAAGGCACTAGCCTTCGGTTCTATACAAGAACCAAGTTGTCCACTAAATACGGGACTCACACAATCAGTATCCCTATAATAAAGGAACTAACACTAATTATGTAAAATGCAAACTGATTTTTATTGACTTTATTGCCCTAATTCTAAATGTAACGGATTTAGTATCTAGCATACTAAATCCTACTCAAAATGCAATGTGTGGCTCTGAGCTATCTGCCAGCAACTGGCTACATATGTGACGTGTGAGAAACACTATGTGTCGTACACAGATCTGTGACTTGTGACCTGGATGGTGTATACCACACCTACTGTAGCCAAGGCGCGCAGCGCCGTGTAACTCCGTTACATCGCCGCAGGCAGATGGCTGATGCCCGGGAGCTGAAGAATTCAAACAGCAAGACGCTGTTGACGAAAGCTCGGAGAGTAACGACATGCAAGATGCTGCACACTCTCGACATGCAGAAAGCTCAGAAAAGCAGGCCAGCGCTGACTCCGTCGCGGGAATTAAAGCTATAGGGCCGCAGCCTCCAGTATCAACCAATCTGGTACCATCACACGTTGTAGGGAAACCTCCCAAACTGAACGACATACACTGTCGCCGTTTCGATGGATGGAAGTGTATCCAGGTCTTGGATCGGGCTTCGAGGATTTTCAGAAGGAATTCGAATGCGCCGTCCGCATGGAGCAGCTTCTCAATGGATCGACCTGGTCGAGCGAGCTGAAGGCATCAGTACTTGGAACCTTCCTCGAAGGCGCAGCCAGCCGATCGTACTTCGACTTCACTGACGACGGAACCGCGAGCTATGATGCAGTCACAGCACATCTGAAGAAAGAGTTCGGATGCAGTCTGACGCAGTATGAATTGGGGAAGCGTCTCGACACGCGCAAGCGACCAGGTGATACGTGGAAGCAGTATGTCACTTACCTGAAGTGCATCGAGCGGTTGATGGTTGGAGACAGATCGCAGCTGCTATTGGAGACTGTGTGCAATAACGCGTGCCCCGAGCTAACGTCTACGCTTCTGAGCAAGGTCGACGAAAGCAGCACCAACTACATGCAGGAGTTGGACAAGGTGGTCGCGTTTATCATACGCTGCAAGGGTGATGGCCGTCGCGTGGTCGGTACACAACAACAGCAGCGTGGTCAACCCAGCGGTAACAACAACAAGCCGAACGGTCAGCAGCAGGGAAGCAGCAAGCACGAGCAGAAGCCTCGCCAGCAACAACGAAGCAACAAGAAGAATACCCCCGCTGCACAGGTCAATAGCACGGAAAAGACATTCACGTTTAAGTGCTGGAACTGTGGTGAAGCAGGCCGCAGGCGCGAGAACTGTATGAATCCGAAGAAGGAGGCTAAAAAGGACGAGAAAACCGGTGAAGCAAACCATGCACAGCGCAGCTCTTCCGTGGACAATCAGGATGACAGCGAGAAAGTAGAGTTGTGGGTCGCCGCAGAGCAGGACGCAGCTGCAGCTGCTAAATGCACGAGTTGGCTGATTAACTCTGGGGCTACGGACCACATGTGCTGTGATGAAACTATTCTCTTCGGTACCTCGCCGTCAAACCTGGTCATTAAGGTGGCGAATGGTGGGGTTCTTCGAGCTCAGCACAAGGGAAGCTGCCTGTTACGAATCTCAGACGGCGATAAAACCCAACACGTGGTCATGCAGGAGGTGCATTACGTCCCAGGTCTCGCTCGCAACTTAATCTCAGTCGTGGCTCTTGCTGAGAACGGCATTACCACCACCTTCGACCCTTCTATTTGCGTGGTAAGAACGGCAAGGTGATCGCCGTGGCCGACTGACAAGGCAAAACGTGCCTACTGAAAGGCGTAGGTCGTGGACCCAGACACAGGTGGCGCAGCAATGTTCGTTCAAGTGACGAAGGCGACACTGCAGCACTGGCACGAGCGGCTAGGCCACGTGAACTTCCAGGGCCTCATGCGGATATACTTCAAGGGCTTGACGGGGGATATGGAAGTCGTGGCCAAGAAGCTGAAGTTCTGCTTGCCCTGCGCCGAGGCAAAGCAGACCAAGTCGAGACAGCCAACGACCGACACGTCCACATCAGCACCAACGGATCAAGTAGGTGCAGTCCTAGGAGTCGACTTGAAGGTAGACATTCCTGCCGACAGAAATGGCAACAAGCACGTGCTGAGCATTGTGGACTACGGTTCATCCTTCAATCGCGTTTACCTACTGAGAACGAAGGATGAAGCTGCAGCCAAGTTGATGGACTTCATTCCAGAGTTTGAACGCCAGCATGGTATAGTGGTCAAGGTGGTTCGATCGGATGGTGGAGGTGAGTTCCAAGGCCGGGAGTTCGTCGCATTATGCAAACGACACGAAATCAACCAACAGCTCACGCTTCCCGACAACTCCGCATCTAACGGAAAGGTCGAACGCTTGCATCGGACCTTGATGGACTCAGGTAGAGCAATGCTATGGGCGTCAGGATTGCCGGAACGCTACTGGGGAGATGCCGTGCAGTACTCATCGTATATACGGAACCGCCTTCCGACCAGAGCCAACGCGGACAGCAAGTCTCCGATGGAGATCCTCACTGATAAACCGCTCACAAGAAGGCAGCCTCCGTGAAGCGCCGAGCTGAAAAAGGCGTGGTGATCGGCATTAGCGAGGAGCAGAAGGGATACCGGCTCTTCATCCCACGTACTCGTAAAGTTGTGGTGAGTGCTGACGTGCAGAACATCGACAAGCTGGACGTGAACGATACAGAAACAAAGAATACATTGAACCAGCTCCACGGTGACACAGCCGACGGCTACCACGGAGTCAACGACCACCACAGCCAACAGCTCCCGTGGACGAGTCTCAAGAGGATACTGCGTCGCAGCCGCCGCGGGTCAGCAAAAAGGATGAGGGTCCACCTCGAAGCGGGTTCAAACGACGCAGGAGCCGTCGTCTAGCGCAACTTAAGGATGCCGACGGGTCAAGACAGCGGAGAAGATGAATACGCTGGAAGTCCCATCAGTGCTGCTGCACTTCGTCGCGTCTTTGGTGCTCGCAAGATAATGAAGACTGATGAGTTCTCGCTGGCGAAGGAACTGATAGAGGAAGTCGAAGGACAACCGGCAACACTGTTGCTATCATCTGCCATGGCGGCAATGGTCACACCTCGCAACATCGCTGAGGCGAAGCAGCAGCCTGAGTGGCCCGAATGGAAGGCCGCAATCGAGAAGGAGCGTCAAGACCTGCAGGCAAACGGCACTTGGGAAGTGGTTCGCCGTCCTGTAGGCGAGAACATGATTTCATCGAAGTGGGTGTTCAAGATTAAGTTCAACTCGCGCGGTGAACTGGAACGGTTCAAGGCTCGGCTGGTGGCGCGTGGCTTCTCTCAGCGATTTGGTATTGATTTTGAGGAGACGTACTCGCCGGTACTCAAGCTCACCAGCCTGAGGTTTCTCGCAACATTGGCTGCACAATGGCAACGAATACTCCGCCAGGGCGATGTGCCTAACGCCTGTTAAAGCAAATTTGGATCGCCCTATCTTAATGACCCCTCCTGAGGGCACACCAGACTCGAGTGAGATAGCTTGGCTTCTCGTCAAAAGTCTGTATGGACTGAAACAAAGTGGACTGTTGTGGAACAAGGAGATTAACAAGTTCCTGCTGGAGTTGGGTTTCACACGCAGCAAACTGGACCCGTTTCTCTACAGTTGTCGCCGCAACGGGAAGTTGATCGTGCTCGGACTATATATCGATGATGTTGTTCTCGTGGGCGAGGATGATGCTGACAGTGACTGGGTTATGCATCAGCTTGGACAGAAGTTCGACATCAAAGACATGGGCGACGCTACCAAGTGCCTTGGGATC
Source organism: Phytophthora colocasiae (assembly GCA_018806915.1). Taxonomy (NCBI): domain Eukaryota; phylum Oomycota; class Peronosporomycetes; order Peronosporales; family Peronosporaceae; genus Phytophthora; species Phytophthora colocasiae. The sequence continues at coordinate 125,082 of JAGKQI010000004.1, read as the reverse complement.
TGCATCGAGCGTGATGACAGCGGCATCTTCCTACACCAACGCGATACAATCGCAGAGGTACTGGTGAACTTTGAGATGGCTATGTCTAAACCAATTCACACTCCCATAGAGACTTCGAGGGCATTTGACGATGATGTGGTCAATCGAGCTTAATGAGAAGGGCCATCGGTTCGTTGTTATGGATTTCCAACTGCACACGACCCGACATTACTGCGGCTGTGAACTACCTGGCGAGATTTGTCGCTTTCCCCTGTGAGAGTCACTGGCGTGGCGTGAAGCGCATACTGCGTTACCTTCGTGGGACATCTTCGTTTGGCCTCTTCTTCAAGGCCAAACAAGGGACAGGTTGCAAGTGGTCTGCAACGATCTAATCCGACGCGGACTGGGCTGGAGATGCGACTGATGCTAAGTCGGTCTCAGGCTGCGTGCTCATGATCAACGGTATCGTGATTGCTTGGGCTTCAAAGAAGCAAACGTCTGTCGCGTTATCAACCATGGAAGCTGAGTACATCGCTGCAGCTATGGCGGTCAAGGACGCTGTGTGGATCAAGCAGCTTCTAGTGGAAATCGGCCTGTGGACGAAGGACCGCACCATCACGCTGCAAGTGGACAATCAGTCGGCTATCAAGTCGATGGAGAACGAGATAACAAGCTCGCGCAGCAAGCACATAAATGTGCGTTACCATTTCATCAGAGACGTAATCAAGCGTGGTGATGTCAAGGTCAACTACTGCCCGACTCAGCAACAGCTCGCAGATATTCTGACGAAGCCTCTCCAACGCGTGACCTTCACATGTCTTCGTGAACAGCTACACGTCTCTCAAGTGGCTGCGACTTTGAGGGAGGCTGTTGAAGTTCGCAAAACCGCAGCCAACTGACGGTGCGACGTTGAAGTGGAGCTCGACCGACATTGGAATCGGAGAGCGACCATGATGACTGAATTTTTCATTTGTGGCCTCTGCTACTGGCCAGCGTGGACAGCGGGTGAGCGAAACTTGCTGTGAGTGAAACGAGAGCCGGCTGTAAGGCTTACTGCATTGGCAAAGGGCTGTCGCGAGTCGGTCTTGGGCGGGACGGTAGACGCTGCGGTTTACAAGTAGAACGGAACGGTAGAGCTATAAAAGCGCACCACAAAAGTAAAGAAAAATAAAAGCGATTATCCTTTGACTTGGGGCTTGTGCTGCGGTGCCCAAGGTAAATTCACGACTGACCCCCACCAGCACGCCCTTCCTTCACTGTTTTCCAACGTCTCACGTCCTCCATAGTCCTCTTCCTTGTCCTTCCCGGGTCCGTATCTCCTCGACGGTACCTCTCACCCCTTCCTCACGCATACTCGGGGCGCTGTTAAGCCCAGCGTAGCTCTAGTCCGTGTCTTCCGTCCTTGGCATCAGCTCACACGCAACCTGGCGCATGCTCCACGCTCTTTCTTGACCGCACAGACCTCGTTTCCCTAGCAATAGCGGCGCGCATTCACCCTCGTGCTGGCTGCGACCGGGGCCGGCTCAAACAGCTCTTCGCCATACATATGGTCTTCCACAATGCGACGGGTCGTGGATCGGGTTTCAGAGGGGGAACGGTCGGGACCGTGCCCGAGACGGTGGCCACCGTTCTCACTCGTGACATCCTCCCCGACTGAAACTCGACGCCCACGTCGAGCGGCTCTCTCGCGAGCAGCAGCAGCGAGCTCCCTTTGCACTTGCTCCTTCAGCTCCTGTCTCTCGGCTTCCCACTGCCGACCGAGATTCACGCGAGGTCTAGGTCCTACGCAACCGTCTTGACGCCAGAACGCTTCTCTCAGACGCTCCGTTTGCTCTTGATCTCTCAGATCTTTGACCCACTGGGCGTATCGGTTACCAGCCATTTCGAAAGGCGTCAGACCCCCGGACGACGCTTCATAACAACGGAGAGCCCTGCTCGCGAAACCCACGACAACGACAGCACCGCTCACTCTTACCGTACCATAGTCGAACACGAACCCGTCCTCGGACGCCAAGCTGCCGTCCGCCAACGCGTAGTTCAGGACGGTTAGTAGCACTCCGACCCCCGACACTCCGTAGCAGGCCCACTCCAACAGTTCATACACGTACACAACCGTGTAGAATACCGCGTATAGCGTTAGCGACGTAAACGCCCAGAAACCACGGCCGGCACAGCACGCTCTGTCAACCGTTCTCCGGCACTCCACTTGCGAACCGTTCCAGTATTTCACTGAGGAACAGCAGCCTAATTCCAAGACGTCCGGTACGAACACGCACCACAGGACGTGGAAAGCCTCCAACCACTTGTACAGCAGGCGTTCTAGGCCGTGTAGATGTTCTTCTCTAACTTCCAGTATAGTCAACGGTGCCAGCCATAACGCTTCGTACATTTTCCACCGACGCTCGGACGGAGTGTTGTGAAGAAGCACGCTCCGACTAACAACCCGACGGTAGCTCTTGATGCTTTCCTTGGCGATATCGGCCCACTTGTACGAGAAACAGAAAGCCGTCCATCCCAACCGCGCCACTATGTTCCAAAGGGGCTTGGTGATCAACCAGAGGAGCACACCCCCGAGCGCCCACAGCAGTCCCAACCAGTGATAGCAAACGAGGTGCCACATCAGCATAGTAGACGAGCGTACCATCCATAGGCACCATTCCATGACTTCTTCAGCCGAGTGCCAGCTCCAATTGCAAAGTGCTTCGTAGTTCCATATAGCTTCTCCGTCCTGCTAGTCCGTGGTCAACAATCTCAATTAGATGTGTACCGTGTCCCACATCACTCAACTGTCAGATCCGGTTATTTTCCTTAAATTTCCTGGTCCTCAACTGGCGTGTCAACCGCAGTCTCGCGACATCAATCACAGAGGCACCAGGCGTCTCACTCGTCAGTCCCGCATTCGCCTCCAGTCTCCAAAGTCGCCTCCGCCACCATGCCGAAGTCCCAAGAATGAACAAGGACGCCATCGCTGGCCGTCTCCGCTTGGACACCAAGGCCAAGTCCAGCGACGCCGACAAGTCTTTTGCCGCCCAAGTGGACTTCTATACGCAGTTCCGTTCTCTCCTAGCCATCAACGACGCTTCCACGGGCCTTGAAGCCCTCGACAACCTCGCTCTCTCCATCGTCACTGCCGACGGAACGGTTCCTTCCGTCCTTAGTGAAGTGGTAACGCTTCTACCAGCTCCCGACTCCATGCGATCAGGCAGTCCCCGTCACATTCTCTCTTTAATCCGTCCTCCTCGTCCAAGCGTCCAGCCACCCGAGGCTCTTCCAAGTCCAGTCTGTTGCAGGTGATCCAATACGATCCCGCAATGATTACGGTAAGATGTTTACGCCACCGATGATTAGACGAGTAGGATGATTGGACGAGTACAGAATGTTGGTGATTGGATGCACCAAATGATTGGATGCAGACCAGGTAGAGAAAACAGTGTAAGCTCATATCAATCAATCACTTCTGAATTTCCATTCTACCCCTCAAGTGACTTCCCTCGCCTCGGCCTCCTCGCCCCAAGCTTCGGCAGTCCTCCCCTCGCAAGACAACCTCTACCACGACCTTCTTCAGGTTATGAGCCCAAGTACCATGTCATCTGTCCAAGATACCAAGATCTCCATCGACAAGTTCAATGGCGAGAACTACGCCACGTGGAACCGTTACATGCGTGGCGTGTTCCTGACCAAGTCGGTGTGGAATGTGGTGAACCGCGAGACGACGCCTACGTTCACGGACTCCAGGGCCAAGGACGAGTATGTCAAGTCGAGCAACGTCGCCTTCGGTCTGATGCTCCTCCACATGGACGCGGACTACCATCATGTTGTCGACGACTACGAGGAAGCCTGGGTCGCGTGGGCGCGCTTGCGTACCCTTTACGGTGGATCGCAGAAGGCTGGACGCATATATCTCAAGCGTCAGCTCTTCAGCATGGAGATGGCAGAAGGCGGAAACATCCTTCACCATTGCAACGAAGTCCTCAACATCAGCGCGAAGCTTAGCAGTATCGGCGCCAAGATGGAGGATGAGGATGTGGCGATCTGCTTGCTGCGCAGTCTGCCCAAGAGCTACGAGAACGTCGTACTCAACATGGAGATGAGCAATGCAGAGCTGCGGACGCAAGATGTAGTGAAGGTGCTCACGAATGAGCATATCAAGCGACAAGGCGAGAAGACTGCGGCGGTGAAAATCGAGGAAGCAGCGAAGGCCTTCAACGCCGAGCGTCAAACTCGCCGGTGTGACTACTGCGGAAAATTGGGGCACGTTATCGACAAGTGCTGGACCAAGCAGAAAGAAGAAAATCGAGGAGCACGACGCGGCCGAGGTGGTCGCGGTGCCAGCAACGTTGAGTGGTGCGAGCGTCGCTACGCACCGCGACGCAGTCGCCTCACCTCTCACAGAGGATGGCCCGATGGCTCTCCTTCTTTGCGGAGTATAACTTCGAGGTGAAGTACAAGCCTGGCAGGCAGAACGTCCTCGCTGACGCGTTATCACGTCGCCCGGACTATGAGTTATCTCATGTCACCTCGGTGACATCGTCCGTGACGGACATGGTTCGAGCAGCGTACGCTCTGGATGACTCCTGTGTCGCACTGCTTCAAGCTCTCGGGAGCAATGAGTTTAAAGACTCGAAGATGACTCTGTCACAACGCCTAAAGGCGAGACTCCAACGCTACAGCCTAGAAGGCGGTCTGCTGTACTACAGCACGGGTCAGGATGACCCACCACGGGTGGTGGTCCCTCACGACGAGGATCTGAAGTACCGTATCCTCTACGAGGCCCATGACACACCCACAGGCGGCCACCTCGGTCGCGAGAAGACGTACGGCTCGGTGAGCTCCATGTACTGGTGGCCGAAGATGTACAAGTGGGTCAGCACATATGTGCGCACGTGCGAGACGTGTCAGCGGGTTAAACCCTCGCCGCATGCGGCTGCACCTTTGGCGAGCTTACCTGTACCCTCTGGGTGTTGGCAGTCCATAAGTATGGACTTTGTGTTTGGCCTGCCGAAGGACTCGGCAGGCAACACGGGCGTGGTGGTCTTTGTTGACCGTCTGAGCAAGATGGCTCATCTCGCGGCTGTTGTGCCGTCGCTCGACTCCGAGCTTGCTGATATCAGCCCTTCTGCTGTGCGTAAACAAGTCGATGACTTCCTCTCGGTGAGATTGAGCGTATTGCGCCGTGTGCGTGACGCGATGGCTAAAAGCCAAGACGTTCAGAAGGAACAAGCTGATGCAAAAGGTAGAAGCAATGTATGGGAATTTAAGGTCGGTGACCAGGTTTTATTAAACGCTAAGAACCTACCTACACATGCAGTGTCGAGCGTCTTTAAGACGAAATTGCGTCCGCGTTTCATTGGACCATTTACGGTCGTGGCCAAGAAGGGCCTGGCATACACGCTTGACTTGCCAAAGCGGATGCGAACACACCCCGTGTTCTACGTCGGCTTGCTTAAGCCATATCGGGACCCCGCGGGGGTGAGCGCGGAGGCGCTGGCGCCGACGACACGTGCCCAGGCTGCGTCATCTGCAGCAGCAACGTCACCTGACCCCGCAGCTCAGCGAGCTGAAGCTCCTGCTGGTGCAGGCGAGCAGTCAGGGACTGAGGACCTTCGAGCCAAGCCATCCGGCTTTCAATCTCCTCTGTGTCATGAGCGAGACGGGCATGCGAATGCCAAACGCTCTCCAGGTTCCCCTGAAGAGACTGAGTCTGACTCTGGAGAGTACCGATCGAGTGATCGAGTTGATACCAGGCGCGCTGCGACAAATAGCGCTCATCACATTCGTCGAGTACTGCGTCCCGCAGCGAATCGGCCTCCTCCGCCGTTGCTCGATGAGCAGGGGACCCCCCATTACCACGTGGAGCGCCTGATGGCGCGGCGTCGCCACCGTAGTCAAAACCAGTATCTGGTGAAGTGGCGTGGGTATCCTCATTCCCAAAACTCGTGGGAGTTTGAAGGGCCCCTGAGGCAGGACTGCCCTGACGTCATGGACGCTTTTGATCGCGAAGATCGGAGGCGCCCGAAGGGCTCAAGGTCGACCACTCGGTCGACACCCGCTTCTCACCACTAGTGTGAGAAGCTGACGGACTAGCAGCCGAGCTCAGGCCCTGGTCCGTGGCTGGCACAGCCAGCGAGTCTCCCTCGGAGACTGAAGGAGCGTCCTGCGAAGCAGGGATAGTGGCCTGAGAGGCGGGAGCCACTGCCGTCGTGTGACGAGGAAAGCGGCCGGGCCGCACGCGTATCTTCGCGTACTGGAAGAGTAGACCTCGAGCGAGGCGGACGTCCACCTCGGCGCAGCTCTCCATGAGCCGATCGAACGACGCCAGCTTCCGTGAAGCCTCGGCCCAAGTGGCCACATGGACCATGTAGTCCCGGGTAGTCTCTCCGGTTTGGAGAAGGAGTGGATACGTCCTCATCTGAGGCACAGACTCCCGTCGTCGTTGCTTATCTAAGCGTTGCCGATACTCGGCGAGTGTGCACACCTGCGGGGTCAGGAAACGCTCATGGAGCCCCTGTCGCTGCTGAGTCTCAGCCACCGTACGGGAAGGACCGCCTATGGCGTAACCATGCAGATTGGGCTGCGCCATCAACTGCTTCACCTGCTCGGCAGGGTCACGAGGCTCGAAGCCGTAGTCGCGTCGCGACGAAGTCCCCACGATGTCCCGTTGGACCGGCCGACGTGACTCTGGAGCACCGCTCATAGAGGCCTCCTGCGCCTCATCCAGAGGGTTGGTGATCGCGTCTTCGACGCCCCTAAGCGACTCTGGCTCATCGCGAGCAGGAAGTGGTGGTGCGTTGCGCAACGCGTTGAGCACGAGGCTCGAGGGTCTCTCAGGGAACGGATTAGGCTGATGCAGCTGCCGAGGAATTGAGAACCGACGCGGATCACGTGGAGAGCGCAGCTCAGATCGAGTCGTCCGAGGGCTCGCAGGAGCAGGAGACGCATGGGCATCGCCCTGTTCGGATTCCTCGTAGTCCACTTCGACCTCGCCTTCCTCCGTAGGAGAGCGACGTGGGTCGCGCGTCGGCGACGCTGTCGTGTACTCGAAGGGTGAGCCACCGCTACCACTTGAAGACGGGCTGGCCTTGAACATCGCTCCGTAGCGAAGGCGAGACGCCGCGAAATACTCCGAGACGGAGAGCGTGAGAAGAGCCGAGGGCTCAGTCCGGGGAGCGATGAGGCGCTGAGGCGTAGACGCCTGGACACGGGACACCTCAGGAGCGGTTGGCTCGCTGGGGAGAATTGGAGAATGTGCTCGTTGAGCCAGCGCGCACGCGCACTCTCGTTGAGAGATTTCTTTTATCGGAAAGTTGCCGGTGACAGGCCTTGACAAGGCAGTTATGTCTGCAGTTGTAGATACTCCGTATCCACGGTTTGGTGGGGGAGGGTGTAACGGGGTTACACGGCGCTGCGCGCCTTGGCTACAGTAGGTGTGGTATACACCATCCAGGCGACGGAGAACATGACGATCGACAGTAACGTGCCCTCAGTGAAAGCAGCCGTGATGTTGTTTGGCACAAGGGCATCGAGATGCAGTTGGAGGGCATCAGTGAGCAGCGCTCCATCCGCACGTTCGTACGTGCTGTTGACGTCTCTCTGCAGGAACAGAGCCGCCGCCTTCTTGTAGCTCTCGTATCGTTCGCTAGTGCTACTGTTCAGACTGGTCACTTCAGCCAGATCCTCATGCTCCTCACAGATGAGGCTTCCTCAACGCTTTCAAGGCGGATGACCCCGTCATGGGCAACGTGCTGTACCTCTTCTATCTGTCCAAGATGCTCGACCTGTGTGACACCTTCTTCATTATCGTGGGCAAGAAGTGGCGTCAACTGTCGTTCCTGCACGTCTAACACTTGGGATCCGGCCTCGATGGGGTGTTGAGTCGCCGCCTCGTTTTGCCTGTCGGCACGATCCGAGATCGCCTGCTTCAGGCGGTCGTTCACCTCAGCGTCTAAGTCACAGATCTGTGTACGACACATAGTGTTTCTCACACGTCACATATGTAGCCAGTTGCTGGCAGATAGCTCAGAGCCACACATTGCATTTTGAGTAGGATTTAGTATGCTAGATACTAAATCCGTTACATTTAGGATTAGGGCAATAAAGTCAATAAAAATCAGTTTGCATTTTACATAATTAGTGTTAGTTCCTTTATTATAGGGACACTGATTGTGTGAGTCCCGTATTTAGTGGACAACTTGGTTCTTGTATAGAGCCGAAGGCTAGTGCCTTGCAAACAGGACTCTACGAGTCAACATAACTTCCTCTGTGCCGTGCGCACCTACGCAGCCCCGCTGCAGGCGAGCTTCCTCGGCCGCGATGGCTGCCTTCTCCTTCCTGATGATGCGTTGCTGGATCTCGATGAGCTCCATCGCGTCGTCCAGCCTCGCCTTCAGCACTACGATCATTTCGTCGTCCGACATTCGTGTGCTATGAGTTGACGGGCTCACACTTGAGTCCGCGTCGGGTGATCGTGTCCTGTCGCTGCTCGTGCGGTGCGGTGGTCGCTGGGGAGTGACAAACCCGGGTTGTTCGGTTCGTAGCTCTCCGTGCACGCCGGCCAGAGCTCGACGGTGTGCGAGCTCTGCCCTCGCGGCAGGCGGCATTGCTTGAGGACTATCCAAGTCCGAGAAGTCCTGTCGACCAGTGACAGACATCGATGACGGGCCTCTATTCGGCGAACTGCGGAACGTGGGCTCAGAACCTGTTGCAACTTGTGAAGTGCAGAGGGGTGTCGCGAAGAGAAGACCAGTCAGACTGGGAATGTCCGTGGCAATGGCAATACTACCATGCCCGCAAACGGTCCGATGAGACCCCTCTGGATTACCTTTACCGGCTCAACGTAGCCGCTTTGAAGGCTAAACTCAAGATCAAGGATGGGAGCCCCAAGGCTCGTCGGGAACACGTCGATCATTATATCGAAACATTGAGTGATCCTGAACTAGCCGATCGGCTGACCTTGCTTCGGCTCACGGATGTCGAAGATCTGGAGGAAGTGCTTCGCGCGCGAGAGAGAGCGAAAAGTAGACAGCGTAAGTCCGCATTCGGCTCGAAATATCGACAAAAGATACCCGCTAGCGCCCCAGCAGCACCAGCTCGGGCTGTGGTGCGCACGATTCAGGCTCATGATCCAAGTTCAGAGTCAGAAGAAGTCTCAGGATCGGACAAACCAGACTCCGAAGGCGACCTCCGGAGAATTTATCTCGCTGCGGCAGACGACAAGTCAACCGGTACTGGGGGCGCTCCCCACCAGGCGGATCAATCCCGATCTCACGCAAACGCGCAAGATCGGAGCCGGATCTCAGATTGACGAAGTTCGCTGGATCATGATCGGAGCCGCTGTTCGCATTGCGGGTCCCGGAAGCACACGGATCTGGACTGTTGGAGGCGTCTAACCTGTGATAAGTGCGGGAAAAGAGGTCACCCAACGGACCGCTGTCTGTATACCTGTCGCGGTTGTGGGGAGATACATGAGGCTGGAGAATGTCCCATGGAGGAATTCTACAACCAGATCCGCAAGTGGTACGATCCGACTCGACACGCTGGGTTGTTCGCCGAGAAGGTGGAGAAGATGTTAAACTAGGACGCTCGCCGGTTTGGAAACCGGTACGAGCCGAACGTTCTGAGTACTGCATCTATGCATATGTGAACAAGAAATCGAGAGATCAAGATAGGGAGGGTCCGGATCTACGCGGTAATACATGTAAGTTGATTCGTATACTGCTAGGATCGCGAGCCTCCCCCGGGTCGATGAGTTCTCTCGATTTGGTGCGGAGGTGGCCTTAGATCTCAAGGAAGGAGAATCCAGGGGGTACTGGAAATACCACGCACCAGGGAAATGGTTCCGTCAAGCCAAGATCTCAGGCAAGATCAATCATGAAAGAGCGATCTTGCTCCTGGACACCGGCGCCGAGGTATCCATCTTGGATACCGCCTTTGCTCGTAAGGTTGGGTGCCACTTTGACACTAGTCAGAGGCAGGAGTGTGTTGGGATCGGGGATAACGTGTATACTACCGAAGGGAGAACAAGGATCAAAATCACGCTTGCAGGATACTTGGTCTACTTTTTCGATATTTGGATCGGAGATCTCTCTGGACAAGATGCGATCCTGGGTATGGATTTCATGATCCCGGCTGGGGTCCGGATGGATCTTGCGAAGGGATCGATGTGCTTACCTAATGAAGTGGGGATACCACTTAGTGGTCGCAAAAGATTATACGGGGAGAAGGTGAGATCAGTGAAATTGGAGGAAGATCTACATATCCCAGTTGGGGGATCTGAAGAGATCGCGTCAAGAGTAAAATTATCGGCGACGGAGAAGTTATGGGTGACCAGAGGCGACCGATGGGTACCTACTGCGGTGGAAGGACCAGGCCGGACTCGGTACTTAGCGATCACGAATCTGAGCGAGAAGATTCTACGACTGGATCACCGATTACATGTCGGAATGGTACTTGATCAAGTCGGTCGGATCCCGGCGCTACATTGAATGGCAGAATCTAGCTCTAGAAGCGACTGTGGACGCAAGACCGGAACCTCAAGAATCCGTGGAGATCCCCTTGCCGTCGGTCGAACGGCCGACCTACGCTACGCCGCGATCTATACTCCGTCGAGGTAGGACGGCCAAGACCGATCTTGATCCTGCACCGATATCGACATTGGAATCTCGATCACCATCAACCGACGCAGCCGAAGTCAAAGTCACTTTCCTCGAACCCAAACAGGATCCCATGGACACCCCAACGATTACGATCAGTTCCGACAAGACCCCGAGTGGCGAAGCTGGGGGCGGTGAGACTGAGACGAATGAGAGCTTGCCAGATCAGGCCCCAGATCGAACAGATCGTGAGACTGAGACGAATGAGAGCTTGCCAGATCAGGCCCCAGATCGAACAGATCGTGAGACTGAGACGAATGAGAGCTTGCCAGATCAGGCCCCAGATCGAACAGATCGGACATGCGAAGAAGAGATCGAGGTAAAAACAGAAAAACCCAGATTTTCAAATCGAGATCAAACATGTATCCGACGCTGACGCCGGCCCCACGGTTGAGGACGCCCCGATCCTGACGGCCAAGGACGATAGACTTCGTGATCAATCAACGGATGAACCGGATCCGACATCTTTTGAAGGGATCGAGAACGCCAATCAGACCCACTTACACGAAAGTGGCGATTTTTCGGCCGAAGATCTAGCCGATAATCTCGCAGTAGTACCAGAGATCCAGATCTCCACTACTGAAGAGGTCAGGATTGAAGATCTACAAGTAGGAAATCCGGGATCGGCTACCCCGGAGGAGATCGAGAAACTTCGGCATATTATTTGGAAGAAGCGACATCTCCTGATCGGGAAAGGAAACGCACTTCCTCCGGCGGCTAAGGGCGTCATTTGTGATATCGACGAATGGTACTTGATCAAGAAAAAGTTCCTCGATACCCCGGGTTTGTATCGGTCGGATCGCGGCGTTACATGGAATGGTAGAACTTGGCTCTAGAAGCGACAGTAGACGCAAGATCAATACCTAAAACACCCGTAGAAGCCCCGCTGCCGGCAGTCGAACGGCCAACTTACGCTACACCGCGATCCATACTCCGCCGGGGTGGGACGACCAAGAACGATCTCGATCCTGCATCGACATCGACATCGGAACCCCGATCACCAACTCGATCGACCGATGTGGCCGAAGTCAAGGTCGCGTTTCTCGAACCACAACCGGACCCCACGGAAACTCCACCGCTCACGATCAGTCCCAACAGGACCCCGAGTGGCGAAGCTGGGGGCGGTGAGACGAACGAGAGCTTGCCAGATCAGGCCCCAGTTCGAACAGATCGGACATGTGAAGAAAAGACCGGAGTGAACACAGAAAATCCGGATTTCAAAATCGAGATCAAACCGACGTCCGACGCGGATGCCATCTCCACGGTCGAGGACACCCCGATCCTAACAGCCAAGGACGACAAACTTCAGGACCCATCAACGAAGGAACCCGATCCGACATCTCCTGATGGAATTGAGAATGCCGATCAGACCCACTTACACGAAGGTGGTGATTTTGCGGCCGAAGATCTGGCCGATAACCTCGCAGTAGTGCCAGAGATCCAGATTTTCACCACCGAAGAAGTCAAGATCGAGGATCTACAAGTGGGAAGTCCCGGGTCTGCTACCCCGAAAGAGATCGAGAAACTTCGACAGATCATTTGGAAAAGACGACATCTTCTGATCGGGAAAGGAAACGCGCTTCCTCCGGCGGCCAAGGGTGTGATATGTGACATCGATGTCGGCGATGCAAGGCCAATTGCACAACGAGTCCGAAAGGTGGCGCCACAATTTCGAGAGAAAGTATCAGACCTTATTAAAGGACTCCTAGCCGCCAAAATCATTCGGCCATCGACCGCGCCATGGGCATCTCCGATTGTGGTGATCGTCAAGAAGAATGGCGTAGACATTCGGCTGTGCATCGATTATTGGCTGGTGAACAGTCTCACAAGACTGATGATTTACCCGATGCCCTTGATCAATGACCTGCTAGAAGATCTCGACAAGGTGCTATGGTATTGCTCGCTGGACATGGCCAGTGGATTCTAGTGTCGTGTCTATGACTGACCGAGCTCGCGCGATCTCGGCTTTCATCACTCCATTTGGCCTCTTCGAGTGGAATCGCGTGCCGTTCGGGCTGAAGAACGCCCCTCAGATCTATCAACGTCTCGTAGACAATGCCCTATATGGATTTTTGAAGATCTCCCGGTCCGGAGATGCGGAAAGCTCTGCGGATGTGTTCGAATCAGGAATCCCGGAAGATTCCGGTCGCCCGTCGGTGCTAGGACGGAGATCATACATCGATGATATCTTGATCACGGCTGGATCATGGCGATCGGGTAGAAGACCTATTGGAGGCCTGTGATAAGTGGAATCTCTCGATCAGCGTGGCAAAGAGCTTCTGGGGCATGGATAAGGTGGAATATCTCGGGCACAAGGTGTCGATCGATGGACTAGAGGCAAACCCGAAGGACCTGAAATCCCTGACGGATCTACCATTCCCAGGATCGCTCCGATCTATGCAGTCCTTCTTAGGGAGCCTGAACTACTATAGTCGATTCATCGAGGATTACGCGATCTACGCATCGGTTCTGTATGGACTACGTGTAGTGGGGTTCGCAGAACTGAGGAGGCGACCGGATTTACGGAAGATCATGGACAGAACGAACCCGATCTCCCATGATCCTACTAAGCCAGAGTCAGATCGAGATGGACCGCGAGACATTTCGGGTGAAGGAGGCGGTAGTGCCACTTGGGGGCGACATGTTCCTCTAGATCGAGCGAAATTAAGGTCGCCACGGAACTCAAGACGGAGGATGAGAGGTGGAGTAGAGCGCATGGGGCGTTCACAGCCTTGAAAGCTAAGATCGCATCGACTCCAGTCCTCCGCCACTTCGATACGAGGAAATTACCTGTGGTGATCGTGTATGCCAGCGACTGGGCGATCTCCGCTGCGTTAACGCAAGAACATGACCAGATCTATCATCCGGTCGCGTTCGCCAGTCGAACCCTGAAAACTAACGAGTTGAACTACAACGTTGCAGAGAAAGAAGTGTTATCCCTGCTACGGATCCTGGATCTGTATTACACCATGTTGGTGGGTTGCCGGATCAAGGTCTTGACCCGGCATTCCACCCTTGCCTGGTTGTTCAAGTCAGCCGGTCTCCAAGGGCGCCTAGGCCAATGGTCTGCGCTCCTATCCCCATGGTCGCTTGAGATCACGAAATGTACGAAAGGGGAAGACGAGATACTGGGGGCGATCGCGGCCAGCATGACGCCCAGAACGAAGGTCGACGACGCCCTGATCGCGATCGCACCCCTTAAGGAACCCAAGCGCCGGATCCAAGCCCCCGTGCCCACGGTGGGTCAAGATGAAGAGCTGTGGGTGTTGAGCTTTGACGGATCAGCCCGGATCAAACGAGGTGGGGGCGCGTTCGGCGCGATTGTGTGGAGACTACCGGGTTGGGAGATAACTGACGCTAGATCCGGTTACGCCGAAGGTCTCACAGTTAACGAGGCAGAATACAACGGGCTCCTCTTAGGGCTCGATATGCTCACAGGTCGGGATCGTCGTCTCCTGGTGATCTGTGGGGACTCAAATCTTGTGATCCGTCAAGTTCGTGGTGAGATCGATTGCAAGGCGCCAGGATTAACGATATTGAAACAGAGGACACTAGATCGGCTGAAGGGATGGAGCGATCACGAGCTGGTTCATGTGAAGAGAGACTGGAACGGGAGTGCAGACAGCCTAGCAAGTGCCGCTCTACAACGTCAAGGCGGGATCGAGGTTCGCAGCGAGGGAGATCAACAGGATCGAGTCACCTTAAATCGACTAGACGAGATCCTGACCCCCAAGACTGAAGACCTGGTGGTCCAAGTGTCCGCAGTAACTACGCGGGCCGCTCGAATGAGGTCGGATGCCACCGTCTTACAAGAAGAGTTGGTCCGGGAGATGAGGATCGATCGGATCAAGCGAGCACAGGATGAAGAAACCTGGATTGTGGGATTGAAGAAATACCTGATCGGGCCGATCACGGACCTCACCCCAGCGGAATCGCGATCCTATAGCAAGATCGCGGGCGAACGGTGTCATCCAGGTGGTCCCGATCGCGACCCAAGGTCTCGCGCATCCGTTGGCTATGGGCCAGCCTCGCTTGCAAGGTGACCAGCTCATGGTTTACACCAGGAGTGGAGAAACGTGAGGCGGTGGATCGAGCTGATCGGATCGAGTGCTCGCTCGAAGGAGTTCTCGGCGTCGAAGAGGGCGAAGGAGGCGGATCGGACATCGTGGAGGAGTGGTGGCGTTCGAACAGCTTGTATCCCAGGTGGCAAATGTGGAAATAAGCCCGAAGTGAGCTGCGGCAGCCCAACTTACGTGCTGGGGGCGGATGTGGTGAAGCGAACGAGGATCTTTCCCGGAGAGGCGATATCAGCCACGAAGCCGAAGAGAGCCGGAACAAGCGACAGGGGGGACCTGTGATCCCCAGATCTGAGTCGAATCAGACAAAGGTACGATGGGTCCCACCGGGGAACAGGCAACAGAGACACCTGCGGAAGGTCAAGTGGAGCGGTGTTCGTTGGTGATCCAAGTTCTACCGGGAGGAAGAATGGGGAGATCAAGGGTGTTCTCGCGCGATCGGCGATGGCGGGGTCCCAAGTGAGCACGATCGGCTCACCCCGGCGCCCTAAAGCCTTCTAACAGCATGATCCTGATTCCTCGGGCGGCGACGAAGCGGGATCCTCTCCCGTTTAAGTACGAGATTAGCTCCGGATCAAGCTCAGCCCCAGGCACGACGCAGACCCTTCTGGTGGCATGATCCGGATTCTCCGAACGACTACCAAGCGGGATCAGGCAGCGATCAAGTCCCGATTTAGTGCGAGATCAAGTCCCGATTAAGTGCGAGATCAAGCTTCGGTTAAGTACGAGATCAAGCTTCGGTTAAGTACGAAATCGGCTCACGATCAGGGTTAGGGGAGCCAAGCTAGGATCAGCTATGTAGCCAGTGTCATGTGATCGTAGGATAGTAAATCAGGATGGGATTAGTAGGCATAGGAATAACCATAAACAGAATCGAATTTGCCCTGAACCACTCAAGTGCCTTCGCTACGCCTGGAACCGGGAACTACATTGGCCCTACAAGCGTCAAGAAGGTAAGGATACGTGACCTAATATAGCGGTTAAGTCTGGATAATATATTGGCCAGCTTTGCCCTATCTAGTGAACTATCCTGTAAGTGCATATATCGGATCGGAAGGAATTGGTTGTTTGGCCCAACGATCCCGTCGAATCTCGCCCCCTCAAGACCCCCGCTATCGGAAGCGGAAAACAACGGAAAGGAAGGGACTGAATCCCGAACATTGGACTATTGGAAGACCTCACCCGGATCAAGGCTCGAGAACTCGCCTACGACCGGGATCAAGTACCCCGAGGTGGAGTGAAGAATCTCCACGCCACCTCAACCCCTGCGTCACCCAAGACCTTCTTCCGACCTTCAAGACATCCTCAGAAGTCACCGTAACCCGCCTACCGACGGGTACACAAGGTGAAACTACACACAGCTAGATCACGGATCATCGGGGGACCCCCTCCGTTAGTCGGTGTCTGGGCGCAAGTGGTGATCGAGACCTGCCTTAACGAGATTTTGGCAGATCCACTCCACCACACGACATATCTTGATCGGGAAAGGGAACGCACTTCCTCCAGCAGCCAAGGGTGTCATATGTGATATCGACGTTGGAGATGCAAGGCCAATTGCACAACGAGTCCGGAAGGTGGCGCCACAGTTCAGCGAGAAAGTATCAGACATCATCAAATGACTCCTAGCTGCCGATCGTGGTGATCGTCAAGAAGAACGGCGTAGACATTCGGCTATGTATCGACTATCGGCTGGTGAACGGTCTCACACGGCTGATGATCTACCCGATGCCCCTGATCAACGACCTGCTAGAAGATCTTGACAAGGTCCTGTGGTATTGCTCGTTGGATATGGCCAGTGGATTCTGGGTTGTATCAATGACCGATCGAGCTCGCGCGATCTCGGCTTTCATCACTCCATTTGGCCTCTTCGAGTGGAATCGCATGCCGTTCGGGCTGAAGAACGCCCCTCAGATCTATCAACGTCTCGTAGATAATGCCCTAAATGGATTTTTGAAGATCTCCCGGTCCGGAGATGCGGAAAGCTCTGCGGATGTGTTCGAATCAGGAATCCTGGAAGATTCCGGTCGCCCGTCGGTGCTAGGACGGAGATCATACATCGATGATATCTTGATCACGGCTGGATCATGGGATCAAATGTGCGATCGGGTGGAAGACCTATTGGAGGCCTGTGATAAGTGAAATCTCTCGATCAGTGTGGCAAAGAGCTTCTGGGGCATGGATAAGGTGGAATATCTCGGGCACAAGGTGTCGATCGATGGACTAGAGGCAAACCCGAAGGACCTGAAATCCCTGACGGATCTACCATTCCCAGGATCGCTCCGATCTATGCAGTCCTTCTTAGGGAGCCTGAATTACTATAGTCGATTCATTGAGGATTACGCGATCTATGCATCGGTTCTGTATGAACTACGTGAAGTGGAGTTCGCAGAACTGAAGAAACGACCGGATCTACGGAAGATCATGGATGGAATGGACCCGACCACTCGAGGTCCCGTTGCGATTAAGTCGGATCAGGATGGATCACTAGATATCTCGACTCAAGGAAACGATAGTACGTCGGATCCTGACTTGGGGGCGATGTTTCCCCCCTGTTCAAGGGAGATCGAAGCCAACCTGGACCTAAAGACGGGTGACGAGAGATGGGGTACACGGGGCTGCGTAGGTGTGCACGGCACATAGGAAGTTTAGTTGACTCGTAGAGTCCTGCTTGCAAGGCACTAGCCTTCGGTTCTATACAAGAACCAAGTAGTCCACTAAATACGGGACTCACAGAGTCAGTGTCCCTATAACAAAGGACTAACACTAACTATGTAAAATGCAAACTGATTTTTATTGACTTTATTGCCCTAATCCTAAATGTAACGGATTTAGTATCTAACATACTAAATTCTAATCAAAATGTAGTGTGTGGCTCTGAGCTAACTGCCATCAAATGGCTACATATGTGACGTGTGAGATATACGATGTGTCATACACAGATCTGTGACTTGTGCCTTTGGCCGGTGTCCACCACACTAATGTAGCCATAGCGTCCAGCGCTGTGTAACCCCGTTACACCCTCCCCACCAAACCGTGGATACGCAGCATCTACAACTGCCGGCATAACTGCCTTGTCAAGGCCTGTCACCGGCAACTTTCCGGCAAAGGGAATCTCTCAACGAGAGTGCGCGTGCGCACTGGCAACGAGCACATTCTCCCATTTGCCCCAGCGAGTCTACCGCTTCTCAGGTGCCTCGTGTCCTGGCGTCTCCGCCTCAGCACCTCTGCGCTTCCCCGTCTGAGCCCCCGGCTCCTATCACGCTCTCTATCGCGGAGTATTTCGTGGCGTCTCGCCTTCTCTACGGAGCGAAGCTCATGAGCAGCTCGGCTGCAAGCGATAGCGGCGGCTCGCCGTTTAGCGAGTACCAGACAGCGTCACCGACGCGCGACCCACGTCGCTCTCCTGCCGAGGACGGCGAAATTGAAGTGGACTATGAGGAATCCGAACAGGGCGATGCCCCTGAGTCTCCTGCTCCTGAGAGCCCTCGGACGACCCGATCGTTTGAGCTACGCTCTCCACGCGACCCTCGTCGGTACACGATTCCTCGGCAGCTGCATCAGCCTAATCCGTTCCCTGAGAGACCCTCGAGCCTCGTGCTTAACGCGCTGCGCAACGCTCCGCCACTTCCTGCTCGTGATGAGCCGCTCGGGGGCGTCGAAGACGCGATGACCAACCCTCTGAATGAGACGCAGGAGGCCTCTATGAGCGGCGCTCCAGGGTCACGTCGACCGGTTCCTCGGAACATCGTGGGGACCTCGTCGCGGCGCGACTACGGCTTCGAGCCTCGTGACCCTGCCGAGAAGGTGAAGCAGCTAATGGCACAGCCAAATCTGCACGGGTACGCCATAGGCGCTGCCCCTCGCACGGTGGCTGAGCAACGGCAAGGGCTCCGTGAATGAAGGAAAATCAGAGTCTTTCGTATGCATCCGGAGTCGCTGAGGTGGTCCATCGCTGCTAATAGTGTCTGCGCCAGCGACTGCAGCAGGTTCATCTTCCGAGATGATGGTAGTGGGCTGATTGACTTCGGCAGTGTCGTCATCAGGTCTAGCCATCGAAACGTCCACATCGCTGTCTGTAGAAGCGGCATCAGCTAGTTCACGGACACGACTGCGCGTGATGAATTTGCATTGCTTCCTCACCCCACCTCCGTCGGAGGGAGTCCCCAACGCGAAAGTAAGTCGGCCCACAAATTATCTGCACCATGATGTGCTCGACCTGAAAGTTGAGACCAGTGAGTGAGAGTACCCATCGCTAGAGCTTGCCACGCACGTGTCGCTTGACATCTTTATCCGGTGCGAAGACAAAAATCAAATTCTTGTGGTCGCAGTAAAGGCGAAAACCACCACGGCGCACCAACAAGTATCCTAGATTGCGAGCAGCGAAAATGATTGGGAATGCCTCCTTTTCAATAACGCTCCACCGCTGCTCAGTGTCGTTGAAAACGCCGCTCTTACACAGCAGCAGTTCGAACTAGGGAAATTAAAAGACCCCATCCGCGCTCTGATGCGTCGCTAAAAACGCAAACAGTTGCTGAGTCATCTGGAAAGTGCAAAAGCTGCGTCGTCGATAGAGTCGGCGGGCGCGGTGGAAAGCAGCAATGTTGTCCTCGCTCCATTGCAACGTGAACCCTACCGCCAATCTCTTGGTCCGTCCGACCTGCTTCAAAGCGGCTTCGAGGAGGATATGTAGCGGCTGCATGACGCGACTGTAGTCCATAATGGAGTCTCGTAGCCAGCCAGCAGCGCAGAGCAACTGCTGCAAATCGGCAGCAGTAGTCGGCAGAGGTAGTGACTGCAACGCACTCACCCGTGAAGGATCATGCTTGATCCCTTCACCACTGAACAATCGCCCGCACCACTTCGTCTCCGTCTTGAACAAACAACTCTTGGGTGCGCTGAGTTTCAGTCCCACTGCTCGAACACGGCCAAAGAATGTTCTCAAAGCATCTATAAATGCTGCCGGGGAAGACGCAAAGACCAGTAAGTCATCAATCCAGATAAGTAGGTTCTTGTACAGCATTTCTCGGAACACTACCTGCAGTTGGCTCTGGAAATAAAGAGCTGAATCTGTCGCCCCTTGCGGTAGTAAATACCGCATCATCCGTCACAAAACTCATGATCTCCTAACTGTCAGGATGGAGCGGAAGCTGCGTGAAGCCATTAGTCATATCGAATGTAGCAAAACCACAGACACTACGTACACAGCGAGCTGCTGCAGCTAGATCGGGAGCCGTTCCAGCAATTGGGACAGTGACTGCGTTGACTGGCCTATAGTCAATCGTCAGCCGAAATTCCGACGGACGGCCAGCCTTTGGCACCGGCACTGCGGCACACGCCCAATGACTCTGTTGGTTCCTGCGGATGAAAACCCATGTCCAAAAGCTTCTGCGTGTGTGCTCGATGGAAACTGCTCTGTGCTGGTGCATAACGGCGAGGGCGTGTCCGGTACGGTTGAGCTCCATCCTGAATCGTAATGCGCAGCGGCTCCACATTTGCGGGTGGATCGTTGCCGAGCTCAATCCGGAACACATCCTCGAATTCCATCACGTGGTCAAGAAGCACTGGCAGCTAATCGGGTGGAAAGCCGTTGTCTCCAGCTGCAGCTACCACGGCTTCCAGGAGATTACGAACGTCATCGGGGCTTATTGCTCGGGGCTCGGCGGGATCAAATGGATCGTGATCTTCGACAACACGACCTCCCGCCAGCTGTGACAGTTGCGCATTCACATCAATACCCAGTGAGACCAGCATGTCATTACCCAGGATGAACTCTTCCTCCTGTCCCTTCAGCACGATACAGACCACATCTGCGAGATGCACCGGGCCGGCGACGGTTTGTAGACGCAGATCCAATTTAACCGATTCGTGGCACACAATGACAGCACCTCCTGCCACCGTAACCTTCTCGTCATCTTGAAGAGGCCGCACCTCCACATCCGCGCCGAGCTCGATCAGCTCCTCCAATGACTGCCGCGGGATGGGCAGAGATGGTCATCCCAGTCATCCGAGTCTGCATTCGAAAAAGCTCTCAAGTAGTTCTCCAGCGTCTGGTTCAATCTCTCGCTAATACCGTCCCCTTGAGGCCTGAACGCGGTTGTCATCTTTTGCCGCACGCTTAACAGCTCACACAACTTCTTCCAAAAGCTTGAAGTGAACTTGGCATCGCGGTCTGAAACAACACATTTGGCAAACCATGCAGTCGAAAGATTTCCTTGTGAAAGCGCACTGCAACATCATTAGCCGCATCTGTGCCCTTCCCGGCTACAAAATGGACCCTCTTCGTTAAATGATCAATCACGACCATAACGCTATCGTGGTCTCGATGCGTCGTTGGTAGGCCAGTGATGAAGTCCATCGCAATGTGACTCCATCGCTGAGTTGGAATGTCGTGGCTGTTCAACAGTCCGGGAGGTCTCTCGTGTCGAGCCTTGCTTCGAGCACAAATTTCACATCCTTTCACACATTTCGTGATATCACTGAACATGCGCGGCCAGTAGTAGTGCTCGTCGATTAGGCGGCATGTGCGGTCGATACCAGGATGGCGGACTATCGTGGAACTCCTCGCAGACATGCTCCAACAATTCCCGTACTCGTGGTAAGACGAGTCGAGGTGCATCATGATGTCTCGCTTGGTAATAGAGCTTGCCACCGATCAATGAGTAGCGTTCCAATAGCCGTGGAGCTGCTAGTGGAGTCGATTCACCCTCTTTAGCTGAGTATCCAGGGCCCAGTAGACGCAGCAGGGCTTTGGTCGTGTCATCTTCATCATACCGTCGAATCGCTTCAGCCACTGTTGCCGAAAGAGAGGCATCGACTCTCTGGCGCACTTGCTGACGAGTTGAAATCGCAGGAGTGTAACTGGTTCAGCGTTTGCCATGAAATCTGGCCTGCGCGAAATACCATCAGAGACGATGTTCTCTGCTCCTTTGATGTATCGAATTTGAAACGAGTATTCCGCCAGTTCATCATACCATCTAGCAATACGACGCGTGATTGACTTTTGCTTGAACACTGTCTCTAAACTCTTGTTAATCGGTATCCACAACAAACTGTCCAAGAGATACACTCGCCAGGTCCGAAGGCCGAACAAAATGGCTAGAAGCTCCTTTTCACGAATGGAGTAGTTCAACTCCGCTGGCTTGTACTTCCGTTCGGCAAAGACAACGGGCCTTTCAATCTCAACGCCATCGTGTACTTCCTGTTGGTATATGACTCCTCCTACTGCAAAGTCGTATGCGTCCATTCTCATGAAGAAGTCCTTGTCGAAATCAGGAATGGCAAGAACTGGGGTTTGACCAATCTTCGCCTTTAATTGCTCAAAATGTTCTGTCAAAGTAGGAGTCCATGCCACCTGCTTGCTCTTCGCATTCAGTAAGTTGATAAGAGGTCCGGCATCGTCAGCAAATTGGCGACACAACCGTTGAACGTACGCAGCTGTACCGAGGAATGACTGCAGATCATGTCTCGTAGCTGGGCGTGGCCAGTCTTCAATGACTCTCACCTTGTTGGGGCTGATCCAGACACCATCACGACCGACAATATCACCCAAGCAAGGAATGGAGTCTGCACAAAACACACATTTGCTGAGCTTCACAAAGAATTTGTGCTCATCCAGTCGCGCAAAAACTCGATCCAAAGCGTTCAAATGCTCCTGCAGACTAGTACTCCGCGTGAATGCGTATATGTCATCGAAGTAACTTTGACAAATCTCCCCCAGATCACTAAGAATTCTCCGAATACCATCGTTGAAAGTTGCTGGAGCATTAGACAAGCCCATTGGGACAACTAAATACTCGTAGAGACCATCTGGGGCCTGGAACGCCGTGTACGGGATGTCCGCTTCCCGCATCCTGAACTGGTAGTATCCACTGAGCAGGTCGAGACAGGAGTAATAGTACGCACCCTGCATCCTTTCCAGAATTTTTTCTTTTCCTGGCATTGGCATTGTACGCCGGACAGTATTGAGGTTCATCGCTCGGAAGTCACGTACAATTCGCCAGCCATCCGGTTTGCGGACGCAGAATATCAGAGCTCCATGAGGAGAGGTTGAGCGGCGAATGTACCCGATAGCTTCCATCTCGCGAACCCATCGAGTAGCTCCAGAACTCGTGGTTGCAGTTCGTCGGCAAGCAGAGCCCAAGATGCAGTTCAAGGACATCTTTCGTAGAGTCCTGTCGTTGCAGTTGCAACTGCAACCACATCAGTGAGGGCAGCAAGGGTGTAGCTCGTAGCGTAGTGAAGGGGACGTGTGCGGGCATTGTCTAATCTGAATCTCACTTTTGCATTTACCAAGCAACCAGCAAGTGTAACGGAGATTACCGTCCGTTGCTGGCGCTCAGGGCACAAGGATTAAGCAGAGGCGCGTGCCTGCCCTCGATCGCATGGATGCGAGTGGGTGCGTCCGTTGCATTGGTACAAGAGAGCTGATAGCAGAGCAGGAAGTCGTAGTTCACCTTTTGCATTTAATTCAGTCTTCAATTTGCCTCCTAGCAAGCAGCTAGACAAGACTCAAGGTCAAGCATCACTAAGGGCAAGACAATTTCGAAATTAGAGCCGAAGGCTTTGTTCGAGGCAACACCGTACATACTCTGTTAAGTACAAAACGATTCGTCCATCCGCTGATGAGCTCAAGGAAGACCGCTCGGCTGACCGAAGACGAATCACCCAACCTTCGACCATATTAAGCTCCCCGAATGGAATCCACGGACGCATCCCAAGTACCGAGGACCGAGGGCTACGCTGAGTATGAAACTATGGCCGAGGAGGAGCAACACACCGAGGTACCATCTCCTTCGGCAGGCGTGAAGGTGGGATCCACGACACCGGCACCCCATCCACCAGGGCCAGCACCACCCGTGTTTCCCGGGCCTGCCCCCTCTGTACCGCTGGTACGCCCTGGGTCAGCGCCACCTGCAACTTCGGCAGGACAAGGGCCTTATGTCTCGCCGCAGCCAGCACCTGCCCTACCACCGGCGACGGATACCGCGCAGATGCTGGCTAACCTCGTGGGAATGTTCTCACTCCAGCAGCAGTCTATGGCCACGAGCCAGCAGCAAATGCACGCGTTCATGGTGCAGCAGCCTCGATTCCAGCAAGAAATGTACGAGATGCAAGCACGGGCCAATCGCCAGAAACAGAAAGCGAACCCGCCAAAGTTTCACGGGCGAGTTGAGGACGATTTGGAGCTGTGGCTATTCCACATAGAAGAGCACTTTGCAGCATACACGGTCGAGATGAGCAGCAACGATTCACGCTTCGTGGAAATGGTCGTCCCATTTCTGGGCGTCGACGTCATGGCCTGGTACCGAGAATTCAAACACGCGATGGGCGCAAATCCCCGTACATGGCTGCTGTTCAAACAGCAAATTCGATCGCGCTATCGTGACAACGATTACGAATTCAAAATGCTGAGCATGATGCACGATTTGCGCGTCACGACCACGCAGCAAGAGTACAGCACGAAGTTTACTCAGCTGTTGTCCATGTCGGACATCAACATGCCTGAAATCGTGAAGCGCTGGTTCTACCAGCAGAATCTGCGCGCGGACACGAATTCTTACGTCTCGCAGAATTGCCCCCGCACGCTTAAGGACACTATTGTTCACGCACAACGCTTTGAGGATTCACGTGAGACCCCGAGAGCTAATCAAGGCCAGGCAGCAGGTGCACCAAAGCAGAGCCGTTTCCAGCAAGGGAAAACGAGTACCAAGTAGCCTGCAAAGTCTGGTACACCACCCCTGTCGAAGTCGATACCAAGTTCGGGAGGTAGTACCGAACCGACTTGTTTCAGATGCGGAGTCAAGGGTCATAAGTCGCCAGAATGCCCCAGCAAAGGCCCTGGTGCGTAAAAAAACTAGGAGAATCGGTGGGCTGGCGCCCCACCGAGGAGAATGCGACTGCCGTCGACCATGCAGCAGTACAGCGTCAAGCCCCTGGACATCAAACACCCGTCGACTACGATAGCGACGACGTGGTGTTGATGCGCCAGGCATCCTCCCCTCATGGTCACCTGCAGCAGTCCGGGTTGGTATTGGACCAACATGTCTCTGCGTTTATTGACAGCGGTGCATCGTGTAATGCAGTATGCCCGCAATTCGTCGCGCGCGCGGGACTTCGTGTCATCGAGCACGCCCGGCCGCTGACGATTCGCCTTGGTGGCGGAAAACAAGCAGTCATTCCTCGTCGAGCGACATCTTTCTCTATTATCTTACCTGACTTTTCAATTTACACTACTGGAGCATTCGTGATGGAGATCCCGGAGGCGTGCGACGTGATGCTAGGCATGCCGTGGCTCGCGGAGGTGAACCCGATCATTGACTGGACTGTCAAGAAGGTGCGGCCGAGGCCGACGGTCCAGCCAGCAGTGTGTGTGGGTGGACAGCGATGCAGTCGCCCACGACGCTCTCCAAGGCAGCGTGCTGACGCACGGCTGCGCGATTATTTTACTCATGGATACCATTCGGAGGTGGGATGCACGCGTTTGGTCCGGCCTCGTGATGTGAACAAACTCCTGAAAGCCACTGACAATGAATTTTGCTTTCTGATTACTTCTTCAGACAAAGCTAATTTGACCCCAAAAGCGGCTGCGGCATGGATGATATAGTGACGGTGCCGACAGATGCAAAACGACTTGGACTCGGTATGCCCCAATGACCCAACCACAGACCACTGCCTGCTATTTTTACCGAATAAGAATAAGGATTAACCCCATTTTAACCAATCAACATATTTAGGGTTAGGGTTAAATGCTGCCGACAGTCGGCAGACAGATAATGTCGGCAAGGCAGCAAAAATATGTTTGTCACCTATACAAAAGTGCTGTATTTAGCGTATAGCTCACATATCCAATCATTTGCCGACAGGTGTCAGTCTAGTTGTACAGCGGGTCCAAAAAGTCAGCACCCCCCCCTCTTTGTACCCAACTTCAACAGCAACCATAGCAATCGCTGCATGTTGCAGCTTTCCGCTGTGCTCCAATAAGTCAATGCGCAGTAAAACGCTTGCTTTAGCCTGAAGGCTCGGTTTACAAGCTTTCATTGGTACAGTAAAATTCCGCCAATCAGCGAACACGTGCATCGATCTCCATTCATAAAGCTACTGTACAAATATTTCCTCTGTCGCATTTCACATTCCACCCTATGCCGCGTGGCCAAAGAAAGCAGCATTCCCAAGACCTCCGCGACCGCGTGCTGCAAATGGCAGATGGGGATTGGCAGCCGACGAATTAGCAAGCATCTATGCATGAAAATCGCTCATGGTCTGGAGCTGGATCACAGCTGACGGCGTGGAGACTTTGCATTCTGCGACGAATCGGTTACAGGCGACTAATACGGACGTGTGCTGCGCAATGAAATCCGAATTACGATGTCCTTGTTGGGTCTCTGGAGATACGCTGTTCGTGCATGACAATGCGCCGGCACACACGGCACAGCTCACGTCTGGATGCCTACGGGAGTTACGGCTAATTCAAATGATCTCAAGGTTAAGCTGCGCGCGATTTGGTTTAGTATAGATGATGATGTGGTTAAACGTTGCGTCTTGTCAATGCCGGAGAGATTAAAAACAGTGATAGACAAGAAGGGAGGGCACACGAAGTACTAAACCGTGCGGAATAAATTCGTTGCTGTTGAAGTTGGGTACAAAGAGGGGGGGGGGTGCTGACTTTTTGGACCCGCTGTATATCGAGTCATTTGATATCTGTCGTGTTCCAGCGCTTGACTTCTAAACAATTAACGAGAGAAGACATCTACAAGAATGAGTCTCCAAGATCTGGCTCCGATTAATTCACAACGCGCTAAGCAGACTGCTATCAACACGTTTACTCGTTATCTATCTTCTGAAGGTGTAACGATGGCATTTATCGCGAGTGTGCTACTTGGAGATACTGAAGGATCTGTTTTCATTAAGTTGATGGACCGTTCTGCTGTATATCTGGCGTTTTTGGAAGGGAGAGACAGAAAATATCTGGCTAAAAACTCTATCATGTCATGTCAAGAACTGGCTGCTTGATTCTTACCCAAAGAACCGGCATGTGATCGAAAAGAAACTCTTAAAAATGGCTCAGACGTTAGAAAAGCACTGCATGAGAAGGCAAGATGGAGGGCCAGCTAAGAAAGCCCCAGCGTGTACGATAAAAGACTTGAAGATTCTCGTGGATGGAATTTACTACGATGCTTCCAGTGAAAAAGACTATCAGGATGCTGCATTGCTTACTTTGTATGGTTTGCATTTGGGAGAGCCTCAGACTTGGCGATTGTAACTAAAGCCAACCTCTCAGTGACTGCAGACGGAGTTGTTTTCATACGTCTCATCCGGATAAAGACTGCAGAAGAGCAAGGGCTTTCCCTGTACCCAGATAAGGACTGTTTTATTACGTGCCCGTTGCACGATCTAGGAATTGCACTTGCAATGCAAGACTCTCCCACTAGTCAACTACTTCAGCACCCCAAGACCAGCTTGGACAATGATGACGTGTCGTTTTCCCCCACGGAAATTCCCCTTGCTGAAGCGTTAATGAATTGCTCGGATATAATTCCACCCACCGGTGCCCCAGAGAAAAAAAACACGGAAGCAGGACGAAAGCATGAAGATGCAAGGTTTCGTGAATAGAATTGTGAAATCAGCTTCTGATCGCAGGCGCGCGCTAAACTTACCGAAAACTTATCATCTCACTCGTTTCGGCGAGGTGGAGCGCAGCATGCTAATGTAGATCCTTCTCTGTCAGCGCAGTGGATTTATGATCGAGGGTCCTGGAATATGACTGCTACAAACAAGGCATTTGCTTATGTATTCAATACGGCGACTGAAGATAAAAAGGTTTCACGAGTTTTAAGCGGGTGGAAGTCAAACGAAAAGCCGATTGTAGCAACATTTTCGGCTTTTGACAGTGCAACCCAGCACGAGATGCACAAATTGTGCAATCTTTTATTCGCCGCAAGCCTCGAATCTACCGCGGTGGACATGAAACTGGATGTTAAAGTCGCCGAGGTACTTACGGCTACTATGATCCAGCATTTTCCCGAAGTTTTGGAGCGCTATCCAATGTGTTTGTATGTCAGTAGAATGCGGCAGTGTCTCGTTGCCCTTGGAATCACAAAGACGCAGTTATTGGCGTGGAGCTCGGAATTGCAGTGTCTCATTACTACAAAGGAGCTGGAATGTGCAGGAACTGAGCAGGAGACATTTACACGGGAGGAAAAGCTAATTAATCACCAGAACTGTGTTATCAGTGAGCTTGTAGCGCTGAACCAAGATTTATCTAAGCGCGTGGAGACTCTGGAGAAGCGCGTAGCTTCACAGGAAGCCGGAGATCCTTGTCGTATCTCTGATGTTGTACCATCAAGCGATCTTAACCATACAAAAGGTGAAAAACCATGCGGATCGAAGGCACATCCAAAGTCGCCTGCCGCAGTTTGGTACGAGTGGTATGCTAAGACACCTCGGATGTGGGATGAGTGTGAAAACCGGCAGCAGAAGTCAACATACAACCAGATCACAAATTATCTGAAATTGTTTCTGGCAAAAGTATTCGTGCTTGACCCGTCCTCAAGCAATTACTCAAGTCAAGTATTTCGCGTTGGGAAAGAAGCAGAAGCTGCTTTGATTGATTTCTTTCTTGTTCACAATATCAAGAGCAGGAACGGCTCGTCAGTTCTGAAGCAACTACGAAGACTGCACAGAGAAGGGAACTCAACCATCTCATCGATGCGCATACTTCCCGAGTCAAGATAGGAGCAGTGGAGGACCCAGCACCAGATAAATTTAAGGAATTCTTCACGCGTAGTTAGTCGTATTAATATACGCACTATAGACACTGAGCAATGATCGTTTATCTATCTACGCGTATTCACCAGATCAAAGGTGTGTCATGGGGTTTACTCGCGCGAGTTATGTTGCATTTGTGTCAGACTAGAGTTTACTCGCGCGAGCTATGTTGCATTTGTGTCAGACTAGAGTTTACTCGCGAGTTATGTTGCATATGTGTCAGACTAGAGTTTACTCGCGCGAGTTATGTTGCATTTGTGTCAGACTAGAGTTTACTCGCGCGATCTGATTCTATATCTGATAAGGGTCTGGCTCTCCGTCAATCTACTCTCTCCACTCATTTCTAGGAATCACCGTCGCAGGTAACGAGAGCAATGGCAAAGCGGGTGTGTGTGCAGCGCTCAGAGTGTGAGAAGCTCGGCTTTCTACGTAGATGGAAGGAGCATCCTGAGTGGGAGATTGCAGAGGCGGCGCATGAGATGAAGGTGAAGGAATCGTCGCTCCGTGGTTGGAAGAAAAAATATTGGGACAAATTGGATAAAATAAAAGGATCCGATCGCAAGAGGAAATCGGGTGCTGGCCCGAAGCGGAAAATGAAGCCGTATAAAGAGAGAGTGCTGGAGTACTTCGATCGTTTCAAGAAGACGCAACGTGCACGCCGGCTGATCTTCTGTTTTATTGCAGAAGTATTGATGAGTTTAACCGTGATATTCCCAATCCGTACACTCAGAAATCATGGGTTTCCAGATTTATTAAATACTATTCTGAAGGATCTGGTGGTGGTGCACCAAAGGGTCGGTCCGGTGAGCATCGTGATGGTGGCGATACAGGTGATGAATCTATTTACTGTGATGCTAGTGGAAACGGTTGCGAGCGAAGTGGTAGTGATGGTGAAAGTCGTGATGATGGCAATGACAAAAGTGTTGGAATTTGTGCCGGTAGTGGAAATATCGATGATGGAAAGGCCAATAATGACATGGACAAAACTGTTCCTGGTGATGTTGAAAACAACTCAAAAGAGAGTGATGCACCACGAGGCGAAGGCACACATTCTTCAAGTCCGGCTCCGAAGCGCGTTGCTAGCATGCATCCATCAAGTTGTGCTCGTGGCTCAAAGCGTTCTCGTATTCTTTCGCTACGGCTGGTGCTAGATGCGATTAAAGCTGGTGGACCCTTTGTAGAATTTGCTTCGCGTCTCCGTCAGCTCAGTTTCAGACGCAGAAAACCCACCCACATTTCCGCAAAAACAATTAATGCCACCGCGAAGATGGTGTCTATCGATGAGATCAATGTCGTTCTGACACCACAAGTCATTTGAACGTGTAAGCAAAAGCTCGTTGCATACCAAACAAAATCGAAAAAAACACAAGCACGACACTCCTATTGCTCGTGACAAAATTGCAATCACAGTGGATGACGTTTCATACGATGTCACTTCACTTGATACTATGACTAGTTGGCATGTGTTAATGGAACGCTACAAGATCGTTGATGAAGCTCTGAAGTGGGTAGCATCAGATGCTCACAAAGGTTTTGCTCCGGAAAACCCATTGGCTTGCGGGCTGGAAAGCCCGGGTCTCGCAGTTCTTTAGTTTTGTTTGTACTAGCGCTAGCAGTCCTTGTGGATCTGCCATTCGACTGGAGGAACTGCCGCGTGTATGGACGGCGGCATTTTCTGTAACAAGTACAACCAATGACCTGGCATCAATTATTGACTATGAACGCAGTGACCAGGACGTCTACGTCTACGGACTGAGTTAACGCTCGTATCTCGTGGAAGGACTGGGCCACTTTGCACCTGCGAGTGTCATCAGTTGATGGAATTGTATCGGAGAGTGGAGACACAGTGGAGAAACGCTCGACGTTCTCGAACTGGGACCACAACTGTGGTGTCGTGGCCAGTCGATTCCTTGTATGGCTGAAGACTTCTGCAAAAGCAAGTTTTCTAGTGACAGATCTTAGCTCTACGACAAGCTGGATCTGCTGTACCTGACGGCAAGCAAAGATCTAACGCCTGTGCTGACGCATTAGCACATAACGGCAAAAGCCTTCGTACTTGCTCCGATCTACCTTTGGTGATATCTTCCGACCGTATGCGGATTCCAATCCTTGCAGTAATTTACCCGCAGCGATGCGGATACTGATGCGCTCGTTTACTCTGCTGAATCGGAGGATGATGCTGGATTTGGTGATGAGGAACCCGAGACGCTGCTCTACGACTCGGATTTGATGTTCTACCTTATTGTGCTCTCGGAAATGTGGGAGTCCCCTACTCCATACAAGGCGACGTTGATGAACAGGTACGAGAACTCCACCATGGCATCGGACAACTACTTGTCGCTGCCATACTATTGTTTGTACACTGGAAGCCGGGAACGTCCCTATTGCTCTGCCTCTGGTGGATGAACGTGAATGAGTGGCGAGCGGATGCTCGTGAACTTTGATGACAGGCCACTGCACGACATTCACTGCACCAACGAACAGTGGCGGTGCTACGTGCGGTGTGTAAATTCCGATATCCTACACAAAAGAAAAACGGCGTGTTGGAGAACGTGGATACTAACTGTATGGACGACCTGAAGCCGGGGAGTTTTTTTGCACGAGCGACCTCTACGACAGCTTGGATTCAGATTGGTAAAGCTCGAGTGGAGAAGAATGTATTAAACAGAGTTGATCTTAAAGTGTAGCCCCTCTTATCAAGCAAAGAATAATGCAGCAAGAAACGAGTCAACACGTGACAAGTTTTAAAAGAAAGAAGCATGTTACAAGCCTAACGTACGTCCTAGTGTGATTGCAAACCTGTCTGTCCTCGACCGTAATGAGCACTTGCAATTCTTCAGAAGAGCCCTGGATACTCACGCATGGCCTCGCACATGATAGCACCAAGGATAACGAGACCTACAACCACCAACAAGATGACTTCACTCAGTGACCATGGCACGCCGCCAGAGTAATGTAGCTCCTCTAGGGTAGCCGTTGCTTCCTGCTCCTCATTGGTACCCATCTGAACAGTCTCGAGATTCAAGTTGTCCAAGCCCTTGGTGGTCGACAGGTGGGCAAACCATTTCGCTGCTGGCCGAGGAATCCAGGGAAGCTCAGGCGTCGTATAATGGGCACCAACGTGAGGCTTGAAAGACCCCCATTCGTTGTTATCCACAAAAGATCACGCGGTGTATCTGATGATCGGAATCTCTTCCTCCACAACAGCTTTATACAATTGTTCCACGTACGCCTAGAAGCACCAGAGCTAACCACTGTAACAAAGTTGAAATACGACTGGGTACCTCTGCCAGAATGAAACTGGAGACTGGAGAGAGAAATGCAGCCACTGAGCTCTGATTTCAGAGCTATGAAATGACAAATTCAAACTCCTCAACAACTTTCCGTTGAACACATTCTCGATCTCCACCTTCAGCCGACAGTGCATCGAACCACTTGACCATATCCTCGAGTCGAGGCTCGGTATTGGCAAAAAGGCGACCTGGTACTCTTCGCATTTAGTTGCGCCACAACATTTACCAGCCCCAGCCTCCCCAGCCACCAAGGTCGCAGCAACCACCCCATCCGTATCCACCCCAAAGACCTCCCCATCCCCAGAACTCCTTTTTGTTGTTTCCGTCGATACGCTCAAGTATGTTCATCTCCTTCTCTGCAGCTTCACGCCAAACAAGCCCGCTACAAAGCCCATAACATAAACGCTCTAGGTGACATACATTTTTGCATAGTATATGCAATCGAATTATTCTATGCCTTCATATCGAAATATGATATGACTCCGACGGTTGCTTGAATGTTTCATGACGGTTGTACGATCACAAACGTCCGGCAGGCCGCTAAGCGACAGTTCTTACGAACTGCGAATTTGATGCTGATTTCATTTTGCCAGTTGAGGAGATGTCTATAGAGATCCTGCGGCTCCGTGTACTTCACGAGCAGTGGAGTTTTATTGACTTTTGTGGAAAACGTTTGCTCGATGAAACCTGTCTGGATAGAAGGGTTGTCATGCTTATCAGGCACTACAAAAAACGAATCCATGCTGTTGCCGTACCTTCAAATGTAATCCGTATACCCGGTCTCGACGAAGACGTATTGGCATCGCAAGATGCATTTGACTATGCTCGAAGAGCTGTCACCCCGGTTGTTGTGTTACTTGCTGTCAATTTTGGCGAAAATCACTGATGCGGAGTTATAATTGATTGTCGAGAAAGGGTCGTGATAGTGTTTGACCCGGTACAGAGTCACGATCGCATTGACGAACTCAACCGTCTGGTGAAAAGCAAAATTGAGCCGCTTCTTCTTGCTAAGAAATATCGCTATAAGACTCACGCCGCGTTCACCCAATGCGACAGCTACAACTGCGGAGTTTCCCTTCTTGTTTTTTTGAAGCGTTCCTATCTGAAAAAGTCGTATGTATTGACAATGTCCGCGACGCCATGTAGTTCTTCCGCTATAGATACCTTAGCAAGAATCTCAGAGCTGTTAAGGAATAAAGCATTGTCTATATTTTTGTTGAACTATTTTTGTCGGCAGCTGTCTGTCGGCGTGTCGGCACCGTGATGGTATGGAAGGCGCTCGAAGGCACAGAGGTTTACCCTGTCTTGTCGGAGTTTCGGGATATTGTGTTCAGATCAGATTTACCATCGGTTCCGCCAGCACGACAAGGAAACATGGGCGCGAGTATCGATGTCTCCGACTCAGCGCCCGTCCATCGGAAGCAGTTCCCCTTTTCGAGGGAACAGCGTGAGGCGATTCTGCAGTGGA
The DNA here is from genome assembly GCA_018806915.1 of Phytophthora colocasiae. NCBI lineage: Eukaryota > Oomycota > Peronosporomycetes > Peronosporales > Peronosporaceae > Phytophthora > Phytophthora colocasiae. The sequence continues at coordinate 91,853 of JAGKQI010000004.1, read as the reverse complement.
CGCGAGAAATGCTTAAGGCCAAGTTAATCCGACCGTCGTCTTCACCATAACCTTCTGTGTGCGGAAGGCCAGCGGCGAGTGGCGGATCGTGCACGATTATCGTGGGCTCAACGCAAAGGTGCGTGTGCCGGCCAACCCGATCCCCCGAAAGGAAGAAATTCTCCGTGCAATGTCCCGTGGGCGCAGGCTCTCCGCACTCGACTTACTTTGGGGATTTTTTCAGGTGAAGCTGCGAGAGGATTCCATCCCATACACAGCGTTCTCCACACCTGATGGGCTGTTCGAATACCTGGTCACGCCAATGGGGATTTCCAGCAGCCCATCCGGCTTGTGCTGTCCATCTTCAAGGACTTAAACACGTTCTGCCAGACACATTTTGACGACTGGTTCGTCTTCTTTAGTGAATCACTCTTGATTCGAAGACGACTTGCTCGTTACACGCAAAAAGGAAAAAAAATTAAAACGCTTAGAGTCCTGGCACGAGCTCTCACTACTCCCAGATTTGTATCCCAGTATTCCGCTTGTCTCGTGCCTCCTCTCGCACACCGGTCTGATTTGCACTCCTGTTTTCAGCAACGAGTTCAACCTGGAGTACATGGACCTGAATTCCAACACGCCTCCCTCGAAGTACAGCTTTGACTAGTCCGCTACTCCAGCGCCAACAAGTACAAGTAAGTCCTTGAGCTTCGACTTGTCTAGAGGCTTCGTAAACGTGTCTGCCGGATTAACCGTTCCTTTCACCTTGTAGATCTCCACTACACCTTTCACAACTTGCTCCCGCACATAGTGCCAACGCAACTCAATGTGCCGTGTGCGACGACTGGGAATGCCGGGTCAAGACCTTGATCCGGCGACCCACCAACATGGTGTAATACAGATCCAGGATCCGTAGCAGGGATAACACTTCTTTCTCTGCAACGTTGTAGTTCAACTCGTTAGTTTTCAGGGTTCGACTGGCGAACGCGACCGGATGATAGATCTGGTCATGTTCTTGCGTTAACGCAGCGGAGATCGCCCAGTCGCTGGCATACACGATCACCACAGGTAATTTCCTCGTATCGAAGTGGCGAAGGACTGGAGTCGATGCGATCTTAGCTTTCAAGGCTGTGAACGCCCCATGCGCTCTACTCCACCTCTCATCCTTCGTCTTGAGTTCCGTGGCGACCTTAATTTTTCGCTCGATCTAGAGGAACATGTCGCCCCCAAGTCTGGATCCGGGGCACTACCGCCTCCTTCACCCGAAATGTCTCGCGGTCCATCTCGATCTGACTCTGGCTTAGTAGGATCATGGGAGATCGGGTTCGTTCTGTCCATGATCTTCCGTAAATCCGGTCGCCTCCTCAGTTCTGCGAACTCCACTTCACGTAGTTCATACAGAACCGATGCGTAGATCGCGTAATCCTCGATGAACCGACTATAGTAGTTCAGGCTCCCTAAGAAGGACTGCATAGATCGGAGCGATCCTGGGAATGGTAGATCCGTCAGGGATTTCAGGTCCTTCGGGTTTGCCTCTAGTCCATCGATCGACACCTTGTGCCCGAGATATTCCACCTTATCCATGCCCCAGAAGCTCTTTGTCACGCTGATCGAGAGATTCCACTTATCACAGGCCTCCAATAGGTTTTCCACCCGATCGCACATTTGATCCCATGATCCAGCCGTGATCAAGATATCGTCGATGTATGATCTCCGTCCTAGAACCGACGGGCGACCTGGATCTTCCGTGATCCCTGATTCAAACACATCTGCGGAGCCCTCCGTATTCCCTGACTGGGAGATCTTCAAAAATCCATATAGAGCGTTGTCCACAAGACGTTGATAGATCTGAGGGGCGTTCGTCAGCCCGAACGGCATACGATTCCACTCGAAAAGGCCAAATGGAGTGATGAAAGCTGAGATCGCGCGAGCTCGATCGGTCATTGATACGACCCAGAATCCACTCGCCATGTCTAATGAACAATACCACAGAACCTTGTCAAGATCTTCTAACAGGTCATTGATCAGAGGCATCGGGTAGATCATCAGCCTTGTGAGACCGTTCACCAGCCGATAATCGATACATAGTCGGATGTCTACACCGTTCTTCTTGATGATCACCACAATCGGAGATGCCCATGGCGAGGTCGATGGCCGAATGATCTTGGCGGCACAACAGGATTCGTGTTTACGTTAGCTGGAGGTGAAATCTCGTGGATGTCACGTCGACAGTCTATCGTGGCGCTTCTTCGGCGGAAGCAGAATATGTTGCATCGTGTGAAGCAACAATGGAGGCTGTAGCGGAAAGCAACATTTTGCAGGAAATATTGCCGGACCGCAGTGTCAAGCTGAGACTTGGAATTGACAACCAAGCAGCGATCATCACTATCCAAGGCGAATCCCCAGGAAATTTGCAAGCGACTTACCCGTTTCAGATTATAGCGATGGATCATATACCGTCCTTGCCCAGATCCGATAAGGGCAACACCGAGTTGCTGATCTGGGTCGATCTGTTCTCGGGATATGTGATTGCCAAGGCCAGTTGCTCTCGATCCGCCCAAACGATCGCGGAATCTTATGAGGAGTGCGTGTTCCGAAGGTTTGGTGCCAGCGAGATCATCCGCCACGATCGGGAGCCGGGTTTCATGTCCGACTTCTTCCGATCCTTCAACAGGATATTGGGACAACGGCAGCGAGCAACGATGGCATATCGCCCCCAAGCCAATGGATCGGCTGAACGAATGGTACAAACAGCAACGAGGGCGATCAAGATGTATGTCCAGGATCTCGATCAGAAGGACTGGGACGAGTACGCCGAACGGTTAACGTTCGCGATCAACACTGCCCACGACCGGATCCGGGGAGATACCCCCCATTATCTGGTGCACGGGTGGGATCCGAGATCGACGCTGGAGGCGACGATCCCAGTCGGGTCTACCAGACATCACGATTGTGATCCTCGTCGATGGCGATATAGGGTCCAAAGGTACTATCAGCAGTCACGGGAACAAGTCAATGTCCGGTTGCGGGAGGCGATCGCTGGCCGAGCTGATCGGCATAATGAGGGGATTGATCCTCACCGGATCGAAGCCGGATCCCGGGTTTGGCTGTACCTGGATCGGGTGAGAGAAGGTTACGCGCGCAAGCTGGCACACCTATGGCATGGCCCGTTCCGAGTGGCGGAGAAGATTAATGAGTTCACGATCAAGCTGGAGATCGCGGGATCAGGATACCACATATTCCCGACAGTTCATGTCTCGAAGTTGAAACTAGTGCGGAATTTCCCTGACCGGCCCCGAGTCGAGCTGACGGTGGACGAGGCCGATCGCCTGGATTTCGACGAGACCCTGCTGCCTGAGGATAGTTGGACCCCGGATCTAGAGGCTGATGAGTACGAGGTCGAACGAATCTCCGATATGCGGAGTGGAAAAAGGACCCGTTATGGCAGAATCTACCGGGAATTTCTGGTGCATTGGGTCGGCTACGACGAACCGACTTGGGTCGATGAAGCTGATCTCAACTGTGGAGCTATACTAAGTGCGTTCCTGCGAGATCAGGTGAACCGGAACCGGTTTGGCGTGATGCAGTCGCACGAAGAGGTGTAAGTGGACGTCAGGTGAAGCAGCAGGGTTGCCTCACCGTGATCGAAGAAGCTGATGTGGAGTAAAATCCAGATCAGGCGAAAATTTTATATTTGTGTATACCGACTTCCTCTGTTTATAACGGTCACCCGTGTACATGGTACACCGTACCACCATGAACATGTATGTACAGATGGCTACAGAATTAAAGTTGAAAAAAAAATAAAATTTAAAAAAAAACTGTTATGTATCCATATCGTCTCCGATTCATACAGCACACACTGGCGCTCAAGGACTCATAGGAGGTCAATGCGATCAGCTGCTACCGTGTCGCTCTCAATAACCAACTCACCAAAGCATTTCTTGTACCCTTTCACTATCACCTCGACCAAGAGACTGTCTTAAGCCTCTCGTATCCATCTTGCTTCCATCGAAAACGGAGAACCTGGGGGCATGAGCTCGCGTTGTTCGCTCAGATTCACAACCCGACACGCACGCAATCTGGAGAAGTCATCCCACAACAGCAGTTTTAGGTTCTTCATGTCTTCCCTACCGCATTTATCATGGCAAGTTTGTCTCCTGTCGTGAATGACGCTCGTCGTTTGCCGCGCATTCGAGCTAAACCACTCTAAATTATCACTTGAAAAAAATGACTGGTCAGTGTCAAAAACGCGTACCGTTGTGATTCGGTTTTGTACGATCGTTATAAGCAGAGGAAATTCACTATTCTCTTTCTTGATTGTGATTGGCTGACCGTTATATGCAGGTGACCGGTATAAACAGAGGAAGTCGGTATGCATGTGAGCAAGAAATTTGACGACTGGAGAAAGGCGATCTTGAATGTCGAGATGGGGATGAAGGAGGATCATGTCCTCAAAACGATGGAGCACGATGGAACGACTGTGGAAATGGAGATTACGAGAATCGCGAATGGAGATTACGAGAATTACGGATGGAAATGTGAAATATACAGAACGGCCCTAGCTTACGGGGAAGCGGCCCCGGCAGGAGTAGGATCGAACTTGCCAGGAAGGCGGGGAATCCTGGTAGCGGGGTGGTCGACTGGGTTACTCCGGTACTGGTTACGCCACGGATCTGCCTCGTCACATTCCTCTAGAGCCTCGATCAGGTTCGCTGGCTCTGGGACATTCGCGTTAGGATCCGCCTGGTTGGCGCGCCGAGAAACCACGCCGGGATACCAGCAAACAGCGTTCACCGCAGGAATGGGGAGGTGAAGGAAGAATGGATCCAATAGAATGTCGAGGTCAAACCACTGATTGCGCATCATGGCGGGGAAGAAGGCGAGAAATTGACGCCAAGCGGACCCAGCGCGACTCCGTCTGGCCTTGCGAGCGACGTAATATCGCTGCAGTTCGAGATCCGCGGCTTGCATGGCAGAAGTGATCTCGAGGTTGTGCGTAGCCTCCCAAAACGCCTGACGATGCCGTTCTTTCAAGACACGATAAGTGGCGGCTACGACTGCGAGTGGTGTTCCCTCCCTCTCATGTAGGTCGAGGTCGAACGTGAGGGGCCCCGGATCCGGGAAATCGTTCCACGGTTCCTGGGCCATCAGATCAAGCACGTTCACACCCGTGATCAACTCGTTGAGATATTCGGTGCCGGGGGTCGGTGCAAGCCCGGCCTGTATCCGAGAGGGGAACAGCCAACCCGAGGGGATCAACAACCGCTTGGCCAAAGAGTTGGCAATCAGGCCCACGATCGAATACTGCCCGATCACCTGCGGATCTTACGGTTCGACGTCCGCGGCCGCGAAGGTACGCTGCCAATCGTAGCCTGGGATGAAAGAAGCGACCGAGAACAGAGGGGGTCGGAGCCCGAGGGGCGGAGAACCACCGAGAAGAGGTGACGGCGGTGACGGGGAACCCGGAGGTGATCCCGGAGACGGTGGGCTTGATCCATCTGGAGATGGGCTTGAGCCGCCCGGAGACCCCGGAAGATCTTGTGGTGGAGCGGATCTGGCCAAAATCTGGTTGAGGCCGATCGCGATCGCCACTTGCGCCCAGACACCGACTAACGGAGGGGGTCCCCCGATGATCCGTGATCTTGCTGAGTGTAGTATTCACCTTGTGTACCCGTCGGTAGGCGGGTTACGCTCTTCCGGGTGACTTCCGAAGATGTCTTGGGACGAGAAGAATGTCTTGGGTGACGCAGGGGTGGTGAGATAGCGTGGGAATACTTCACTCTACCTCGGAGGGGTTGATCCGGGTCACAGGCGAGTTCTCGAGCCTTGATCCGGTCGCCTGGTCTTCGATCCAGGTCTTCCAAGGGTCCAATGTTGGGGATCTGATCCCTTCCTTTACGATGCTTGCCGCTTCCTATAGCGGGTGTCTTGATGGGTCGAGAGTCGACGAGATCGTCAGGCCAAGCAGCCAATTCCTTCCGATCCGTAGTTCGCACGTAAAGGATAGATCACTAGATAGAGTAAAACTGGCCAATGTATTATCCAGAATTAACCTCTATGCTAGATCTCTTCTCCTTACCTTCTTGATGCTGGTGGGCCAATGTAATTCCCGGTTCCAGTCTTGGGTGAAGGCACTTGTGAGGTCCAGAGCAAATTCGATTCTGTTTATGGTTATTCCTATGTCTACTAGCCCCATCCTCATCTGCTATCCTACGATTACCTGACATCCGGCTACACAGCTGCCCTTCCGATCTTCGATCTTGATCTCACCTAACCCCTGATCGCGATCTCGATCTGCCAATCTGGCGATCAGCCGATCTGGCGATCTGGCGATCAGGCGATCTGGCGATCTGGCGATCTGGCGATCAGGCGATCTGGCGATCAGCCGATCTCGATCAACCATCTCGGTCATCGATCTTGGTCCACCGTCTTGAACAATGATCCCGATCAGCAGCCTTCATACTTGATCTCGCGTGCCTGCGTCGTCGACATTCCAGGTCTTGAGCTTCCCAGACTTGATCACCACTCCCCACGCGACTAACACTGCCATCAGGTCCCCTCGGCAGCATCTCACGGTTATGTTGTCACCGGCCCACCATAGATCACACCGATCCCGACCCTCTGCCGCCTTGATCTCCTTCTCATGCGACCTCAGGCAAGGCGCCCTTTTCTCCTCCGACCCTGAGCCGCCACGCGGGACCGCACGGCGGGTTCTCCAATCACTTAGTCTCACTCGACCAAGACGCCATCCATTCGTCGCTGGCGAGATCCAGACGAACATCGATCTGGATCCATTCGTCAGCCATCGTTCGCGCAATCTGGGGTCATCAACTGACATCTTGCTTCGCCAGAGGCCCCTGTCGCTTGATCCGACTCTCTCTGGGCCTGACGTTGCCTTTTCTCGGATTTCTTATTCGCGCTTCACCACATCCGCCCCCAGCCTGCAAGTTGGTCCGTCTCGGTCCACTTCAGGTCTCATTCTCAATCTTCAGCCCAAGGCACAAGTCACCCTGACAACACTTCGACTACCACCAACGGATCCCTTCCAGTCTCCATGATCCAGCAAAGAAGTTATACCCGGAGCGATTATTTGCCAAAACCTCCCGATTCCCCAAGATCCCCCGACGGTCCGCCATCTCCCCATTCCGACATCTCGCGACGTTCGTCGGGTCCGGCTCCAGACCACGCACGCCCGCTCTCATCCGATGAGGCTGGGCCGATGCCGGGCAGTCCAGGGTGGGATCGCCTGGTGCGCGAACGTGATCAACTAAGTCGTGAAGCCATGGAACTTCGGGCGCATGTCGACGCCATGGAGCGGTTCCGGGCAGACCAGCAGGGCGAGATTGCGCGTCTGGAGCGCGAGATCGCTGATCTCGCGGAGGAAGCCTCTGATCTCGATGGATTGCGTATGCAGGTTCACCAGCTCCGATCGGAACGCGACGAGTTCGCGCGGCGTCTCAACTCTGCCCAGGCAGACCTAGATCGAGCTACAGAGGACAGGGATCGTCTGACCGAAGAGGTGGAACAAGCCACCAACGAGATCCAGGATCTCCAGGCGGAAGCCCGGATCCATGCTTGCGATCTGGCTGAGGCGAAGCAAGACTCCATCACTGCCAAGGCCAGCTACAACCGGATCTCGGCTGATCTTGCACATCTCCAACTGGATTCCAGCCCCACGCCTTCGACAGGGGCTCCCACCCGATTGGCCCTGGCTGAGCGAGATCGAGCCTTGGCGGACTCCGCCCGAGCGATCGCTTCCCTGACCAGTATCGCTGGTGAACGTGACCTAGCCACCGATCAACTCGCCCACGCTAACTCCGAACTGAATTGAGTCACTTCGGAGCGGGATCGCCTACTCGTGGAACGAGACCAAGCGTTCGCAGATCGCGACAGAGCACAGGCGGATCTCAGCGCCGAGCGACAACGATCCACTCGTCTAGGTGCGCATATAGTCTAGATCCCCCTCCACCTGACCATGATCACTCATATTCTGTTTGTCGTAGAGGATGATCTGATCGGTACCCATGCCGAAGTGCAGGAGTTAGAAGCGAGTCTTCAGGCATTGCAGGAGAACTACGATCAGGCAGAAGGTGACGTAATGGCGACCACCAACGTCCTGACCGAAATGGTGTCTCGGCTCCGCGCTGCTCAAGATGAACGGGGGGTCAAACGTGCTCTCAGTCCGCCCCCATCTCCTGCTACATCGCCCCCGCACAAGACCTCGCGGACGGAGCCTCCCCCGGCTGATCACGACGCGGCCCCACCTGATGTTCCCGCTGGAGACCAACCCGGTGGCCAGGCCCAGGCGACCGAGCTCGAAGAAAAGCACGAGGAAAGCCCAGACCCCTTCGATCTGGGTCCTGAACCCGCGATCCCGACTGGGCCGGATGCGGAGGAAGCAGATAGCACCCAGGCCACCTCGCAAGTGACCGTGGAAGCACCTTCCCCGAAGAAGGGTGGCTCGGATCGGTCCAAACGTAAACCCGATCCAGAGCATGACGATGACGCGGAGGATTCTGGCGCTGGATCCGACGACGCTCTTCGGGCTACGATACTCCGATCGCTGTCGTGGCACCGCCGGCATGGAAATCCTCCTCCAGCATCCGGTGATCAAGGGGGGGCTGCTCTATCGACGCCTCCGGCGCAGCCGACACCTCCGGGCGGCAGTTCCCCACAGACTCCGATCACTTCTCCTCAGGGGTCCCCGAGGGGTAGTCCAGCTGGCGGGAGCCCTCCCGGTGGGGGATCTCCGGGTGGCGGCTCTCCCGGCGGCTCGCCACGCCCCCAGCTGCACCCTCCCTGTTCGCGATCAGCCTGTCTATTCCCGGGTATGCGAACGTCCGGCAGTTTGCGGCTGGTGATGTCTTCCCGTGGGATCCGATGTTCGTCGGAACTTTGGCGATCGTCGGTATGATCCTCTCCACATTGTCCAAGAGGCTGCTGCTACCTCCCGGATTCCTCTACCCCGCGAGATCACCGGCTAATCGCCCTTCCCGAGCCGGGGTCGGTTGGTTGGCTAGCCTGATCACTGGGCCCAACGTGCAGGCCCTACTTGCTACCCGACCTTGGGAGGTGCTCCGCAACCGACCGGCCCCCCTCACCTTCGATCTCGGTCTACATCGTCGTGCTGGAACCATGCTGGGGCAGATCGCGGATGCCTACGCCGCCTTCGAGTCAGATCACCTGCAGGCCTACTGGGAATCGACCCATTATCTCGAGATCACGAAGGCGATGTATGAAGCTGATCCTGATCTCCGTCGGTATTACCTCGAGCGTCGGCAACGGCGTAGCCGTACCGGAGAACGTTGGCGGCTGCTGTTGGGACGATTCCTGCCCATGATGAGGGCGATGTGGGCGGACATCGATCTTCTGCTCGATCCCTACTTCCTGCACTTCCCTACTATCCGTGATCGGGTATACTGGTACCCCGGATGGGCCTCCCGAATGGCTAACCTGGCCCAGCCGACTCTGAACCGACCGGAGCCCACCGATCTGATCTCTGCGTTGGCAGAATGCGATCAGGAGGACCCTTGGCGCAACCATTACCGCGATCGGCCGGCAGATCACCCGTCCCGGCAGATCCCACGGCTCGAAAACAAGTTTAACCCGCCTGCTCCACCTACACCTCCTGGGACTCCCTGATCCCGCGATCTCGACCAGTCCGGAGGTGATCAGCTGAGCCTGGAGTCGGTCAGCACGCTTACATATTCTCTATCACGATCCGATACTTCGCCACGCGATCCCATCTCCAGCCTAGCCTCTTTTCAATTCCACGTAATCTTTCCAGCTTCAAAAACCAGCGTTCTTCTCCATACTTACTCCACAGTTTCGATCCCACTTAGCATCCTCGAAATCTCATCTCCATATCTTCCTTCCAATCACTCCGGTTTCACATGCATATACAAGAAAAATATAAAATCTCCACGAAAAACATAAAATCTCCACATCCGATCCAGATAGACATCCAGATCAGCATCCGCGATCTCGGCGTTGTGACCCGGTCACGTCGCCTTCTCTGCGTCTACACCTCTTCGTGCGACTGCATCACGCCAAACCGATTTCGGTTAGCATGATCACGTAGGAACGCGCTCAGTATGGCTCCACAGTTAAGATCAGCTTCGTCGACCCAAGTTGGTTCATCATAACCGACCCAGTGCACCAGGAATTCACGATAGATCTGGCCGTAGCGAGTCCGTTTCCCACTTCGCATGTCCGAGATCCGTTCGACCTCGTACTCGTCGGCATCCAGATCTGGGACCCAACTGTCCTCCGGAAGGAGGATCTCATCGAAATCTAGCCGATCTGCTTCATCTACCGTCAACTCGACCCGCGGTCGATCCGGAAAATTCCGCACCAGCTTTAGCTTAGAAACATGGACCACTGGGAAGATATGGTAATCTGATCCCGCGATCTCCAGCTTGATCGTGAATTCGTTGAGCTTCTCTGCAACACGGAACGGGCCGTGCCAAAGGTGAGCGAGTTTACGTGCATACCCTTCCTTCACACGATCTAGGTATAGCCAAACTCGTGATCCAGCTTCGATCTGATGCGGATCGACATCCTCATTGTGCCGATCGGCTCGATCTGCAATCGCCTCTCGTAGTCTAGCGTTGACCTGCTCTCGCGACTGCTGGTAGTATCTCTGAACCCGATACCTCCACCGTCTTGGATCGCGATCGTGGCGTCTGGTCGATCCGATCGGGATCGTTGCCTCCAACGTCGATCTCGGATCCCATCCATGTACCAGGTAATGAGGGGTATCTCCCCGAACCCGATCGTGAGCCGTGTTAATGGCGAACGTCAGTCTCTCCGCGTATTCATCCCAGTCCTTCTGATCGAGATCTTGAACATACATCTTGATCGCCCTAGTCGCCGTTTGCACCATCCGTTCTGCAGTCCCATTGGCTTGTGGCCGGTAGGCCATCGTTGCCCGTTGTCGCTGCCCCAGGATCTTATTGAACGATCTGAAGAAGTCGGACATGAAACCCGGTTCTCGATCGTGCCTGATCATCTCGCTAGCACCAAATCTGCGGAACACGCATTCTTCATAAGATTCCGCGACGGTCTGGGCCGATCGGGAGGAACTGGCCTTTGCGATCACATATCCCGTGAACAGATCGACCCAGATCAGTAGTTCGGTGTTGCCTTTGTTGGATCTGGGCAGAGAAGGTATGTGATCCATCGCTATGATCTGGAATGGGTATGTCGCCTGCAGATTCCCCGGCGACTCGCCCCGGATCGTGGGTCTCCCCTTCCCGGTCTCACAATCTACACACTCGCCTACGTATCGCTGCACGCTCCGATATAATCCCCTCCAGTGGAAATGATCTCGGATCCGCTGATAAGTGCGCCCGATCCCCTGATGTCCTCCTTCCAGAGTCGTATGATAGTGGTGGAGGACATCCTGCTGTAGCGTTTCTGGAACTACAAGTCTCATCAGGCGATCGCGATCACCTCTTGATCTCGGCCCTGGTGGGGCAGTAAAACAACAGATCTTGTTCCATCTACCTCGTACTCGGAGGCGATCTTGGCGTAGGATCCGGATTCGGCTCGAGTAAGATCCGCGATCTGCCCAGCCAGGTACTTCTTTAGTCCGGTGATCCTGACCTCCTCGTCCTGGGCTCGCCTGATCCGATCAACCCGCATCTCCCGGATCAGTTCCTCCCGCAGGACAGCGACACTAGGTCGCGCTCGGGCTGCACGCGTGGCTACTGCCGACACTTGCACAGATCGATCTTCAACTCGAGGGATCAACACCTCATTGAGCCGATTCAGGGTGATCAGATCGCATCGATCTGCCTCATCGTGGACTTCGATCCCGCTTCCTCGCTGCAGCGCGGCACTCGCCAAGCTATCTGCGCTCCCATTCCAGTCTCTCTTCACATGGACCAGCTCGTGATCTCCCCAATTCCGCAAGTGATCTAGCACCTTCTGTTTCAGTAGCGTCAATCCTGGCGCCTTGCAGTCGATCTCGCCCCGGACTTGTCGGATCACCAGATTCGAATCGCCACAAACGACCAAACGGCGGCGTTCTAACTGTGCGATCATGCCAAGACCTAGCAAGAGTCCACGGTATTCCGCTTCATTGACAGTGAGGCTTTCAGCATAATCCGATCTAGCCTTGATCACCTTCCACTCTGGTAAACTCCACACGATCGCGCTGAAAGCACCTCCTCCTCGTTTCACGCGTGCCGATCCGTCGAAACTTATAACCCACAACTCCTCATCTGGGTCTACAGTGGGGATCGGCATCTGGATCCGACGTTTTGGCTCCTTTCGCGGCGCGATCGCGATCAGAGCTTCGTCGATCTCCGATCGGGGCGTTATGTTAGCTGCGATCGCCCCAGTATTTCATCCCCTTCGTACACTTCGTGATCTCGAGTGTCCACGAGGACAGAAGAGCAGACCATTGTCCCAGACGTCCTTGGAGGCCGGCAGACTTGAACAGCCAGGCAAGCGTCGAGTGTCGGGTTAGGACCTTGATCCGACGTCCCACCAACAAGGTGTAGTGTAGATCCAAGATCCGAAGTAGAGCTAACACCTCCTTTTCGGCAACATTATAATTCAGCTCGTTGGTCTTCAAGGTTCGGCTGGCAAACGCGACCGGGTGGTAGATCTGGTCGTGTTCCTGCATTAGTGCGGCGGAAATCGCCCAGTCACTAGCGTACACGATCACCACGGGTAACTTCGTCGTGTCGAAGTGGCGAAGGATCGGGGTCGACGCGATCTTGGTCTTCAAGGCTGTAAACGCCCTGTATGCCCTACCCCACCTCTCGTCACCAGTCTTTAGGTCCAGGTTGGCTCCGATCTCGCTTGAACAGGGTGAAGACATCGCCCCCAAGTCAGGATCCGTTGTACTATCGCTTCTTTGAGTCGGGATATCTAGTGATCTATCCCGATCCGACTTAAGCGCGACGGGATCTTGAGTGATCAGGTCCATGCTATCCATGATCTTTCGTAGATCTGGTCGCTTCTTCAGTTCTGCGAACTCCACCTCACGTAGTTCATATAGGACCGATGCATAGATCGCATAATCCTCGATGAACCGACTATAGTAATTCAAACTTCCAAGGAACGATTGCATGGATCGGGGTGATCCAGGGAATGGTAGATCCGTCAGAGACTTCAGGTATTTCGGGTTTGCTTCCAATCCATCGATCGACACTTTATGTCCGAGATATTCCACCTTATCCATGCCCCAGAAGCTCTTTGCCACACTGATCGAGAGATTCCACTTATCACAGGCCTCCAATAGGCCTTCCACCCGATCGCACATTTGATCCCATGATCCAGCCGTGATCAAGATATCGTCGATGTATGATCTCCGACCTAGCACCGACGGGCGACCGGGATCTTCCGGGATCCCTGATTCGAACACATCCGCAGAGCCTTCCACATCTCCGGACTGGGAGATCTTCAGAAATCCATATAGGGCATTGTCCACAAGGCGTTGATAGATCTGAGGAGCGTTCTTCAGCCCGAACGGCATACGATTCCACTCGAAAAGGCCAAATGGAGTGATGAAAGCTGAGATCGCGCGAGCTCGATCGGTCATTGATACGACCCAGAATCCACTCGCCATGTCTAATGAACAATACCACAGAACCTTGTCAAGATCTTCTAACAGGTCATTGATCAGAGGCATCGGGTAGATCATCAGCCTTGTGAGACCGTTCACCAGCCGATAATCGATACATAGTCGGATGTCTACACCGTTCTTCTTGATGATCACCACGATCGGAGATGCCCATGGCGATGTCGATGGCCGAATGATCTTGGCAGCTAGGAGTCCTTTGATAAGATCCGATACTTTCTCGCGAAACTGTGGCGCCACCTTTCGGACTCGTTGTGCGATCGGCTTTGCATCACCCACGTCGATATCGCATATAACACCCTTGGCCGCTGGAGGAAGTGCGTTTCCCTTTCCGATCAGGAGATGTCGCTTCTTCCAAATAATCTGTCGAAGTTTCTCGATCTCCTCCGGGGTAGCCGATCCCGGATTCCCTACTTGCAGATCTTCAATCCTGACTTCTTCGGTGGTGGAGATCTGGATCTCTGGTACTACTGCGAGATTATTGGCTAGATCTTTGGTCGAAAAATCGCCACTTTCGTGTAAGTGGGTCTGATCGGCGTTCTCGATCCCTTCAGGAGATGTCGGATCCGGTTCATCCGTTGATTGATCACGCGGCCTATCGTCCTTGGCTGTCAAGATCGGGGTGTCTTTAACCCTGGGGACGGCATCGGCGTCGGATTCATGTTTGATCTCGATTTGAAAATCTGGTTTTTCTGTTTTTACCTCGATCTCTTCTTTGCATGTCCGATCTGTCCGATCTGGGGCCTGATCTGGCAAGCTCTCATTCGTCTCAGTCTCACCGCCCCCAGCTTCGCCACTCGGGGTCTTGTCGGAACTGATCGTAATCGGTGGGGTATCCCTGGGATCCGGTTGGGGATCGATGAATGCGACCTTGACTTCGGCTGTATCGGTTGGTGATCGCGGTTCCAGTGTCGATATTGGTGCAGGATCAGGGTCGGTCCTGGTTGCCTCACCTCGGCGGAGTATGGATCGCGGCGTAACGTAGGTCGGCCGTTCGACCGACGGTAAGGGGATCTCCACGGATTCCTGAGGTTCTGGTCTTGCGTCCATAGTCGCTTCTAGAGCTAGATTCTACCACTCCATGTAACGCCGGGATCCGACCGACACAAACCCGGGGTATCGAGGAACTTTTCCTTGATCAAGTACCATTCCAACATGTAATCTGTGATCCAGTCGTAAAATCTTCTCGCTCAAATTCGTGATCACTAAGTACCGAGTTCGGCCGGGTCCATTCACCACTGTAGGTACCCATTGGTCGCCTCTGGTCACCCACAATTTCTCTGTCGCCGATAATTTCACTCTCGATGCGATCTCTTCAGATCCCCCAACTGGGATATGTAGATCTTCCTCCAATTTTACCGATCTTACCTTCTCCCCGTATAATCTCTTGCGACCACTAAGTGGGATCCCCACTTCATTAGGTAAGCACATCGATCCCTTCGCCAGATCCATCCGGACTCCAGCCGGGATCATGAAATCCATACCCAGGATCGCATCTTGCCCGGATAGATCCCCGATCCAAATATCGAAAAGTAGACCAAGTATCCCGCAAGCGTGATCTTGATCCTCGTTCTTCCCTCGGTGGTGTACACATTGTCACCGATCCCAACACACTCCTGTCTCTGACTAGTGTCAAAGTGGCACCCAACCTTACGAGCAAAGGTGGTATCCAAGATGGATACCTCGGCGCCAGTGTCCAGGAGCAAGATCGCTCTTTCGTGATTGATCTTGCCTGAGATCTTGGCTTGGCGGAACCATTTTCCGGGTGCGTGGTATTTCCAATACCCCCTGGACTCTCCTTCCTTGAGATCCAGAGCCACTTCCGCACCAGATCGAGAGAACTCATCGATCCGGGGAAGACTCGCGATCTTAGCAGTATACGAATGCAACTTACATGTATTACCGCGCAGATCCGAATTCTCCCTATCTTGATCTCTCGATTTCTTGTTCACATATGCATAGATGCAGTACTCAGAACGCTCGACTCGTACCGGTTTCCAAACCGGCGAGCGTCCTGGTTTAACATCTTTTCCACCTTCTCGGGGAACAATCCGGCATGTCGGGTCGGGTCGTACCACTTGCGGATCTGGTTGTAGAATTCTTCCATGGGGCATTCTCCAGCTTCATGGATCTCCCCACAACCACGGCAGGTATACAGACAGCGATCCGTTGGGTGACCCCTCTTCCCGCACTTTTCACAGGTTAGACGTCTCCAGCAGTCCAGATCCGTATGCTTCCGCGATCCACAGTGTGAACAGCGACCTCGATCGTGGTCTGACGTACCCCTGCGATCCGCGATCCGGCCTCGATCTTGCGCGTTCACCTGCGATCGCGACTGATCCTGTTGGTGGGGAACGCCCCCAGTGCCGATCTGCTTGTCTTCCGACGCGGCAAGATATATCCTCCGGAGATCGCCTTCAGAATCGGATCCGTCCGATCCGGATATTTCTTCCGATTCCGAGCTCGGATCTTGGGTTTGGACCGCCCGTACCACCGCTCGGGTGGGTGCTGCCGGGGCGCTGGCCGGTGCCTTTTGTCGGTACTTCGATCCGAACGCAGACTTACGCTGTCTGCTTTTCGCCCGTTCCCGGGCACGAAGTACCTCCTCCAGTTCATCGACGTCACTTAGCCGGAGTAGGGTCAGCCGATCAGCTAACTCCGGATCTCCCAATGTCTCGATGTAGTGGTCTACATGTTCCCGGCGGGCCTTAGGGCTCCCATCCTTGATCTTCAGTCTAGCACGTAAAGCCGCCACGTTGAGCCGGTAGAGATAGTCAAGGGGAGTTTCTTCCGATCGCTTGCGAGCGTGATAGTATTGCCACGCGACCGACATACCCAACCCACAATACTGGGTCTGGAAACTGTCCAACAGATCTGCCCACTTGGTTTTCGTCGTTCGACTGAGCTGCCTGTACCAGTTCTTTGCCGGTCCCACCATCAGATCTGCAAATGTGAGGCATTTTTCTTCTTCCGTAGCCTGATCGCGCTGAAATGCTGACTTGACTTTACTGATCCAGGCCCGAGCGCGATCTTCGTCCAGATCTTTACCCGCAAAATCTTTCAGATCCGAGATCGCTGAGATCCGGACCCGCTGGATCATCGACGATCCTCCTTGACCGATCGCCGCGGATGCGATCGCCGCTCGGCTCGACGTCTGTCCACCGGAACTTGGTATGCCCATGTCGTCTGGATCGTATTCCCATGCATCCGGATCCGAGGCCGTAACGGACTCCATCTCAACATCCAACTCCCCTTTGATCGGCGATCGGGGTGTCGCGAGATTCCGTTCTTTTAAGAAACGATCCATCGCCATTTGAAAGTAGTCGTCCAACTTGTTGCTCGATCCAGTGGAATTAGTCGTCGGCGCGGTCTGGTCTGTCCGGATCCGGCGATTTTCTTGCTGATCGGGCATCTTGACCTCCAGCTTTGCGGCCACCGATCGCGTATCCTGTTTCTTCACACGCGATTTCAGGAACTTGGCGCCGGAGGGCCCTAACGACATGCGTTGCAGCCTTCTCAGGCTATCTGAGTCTGGTTCCGAGGTCGCTGACGCGTAGCATGACGACCCAGTCTGATAGCCTGGGTCGGGCGTCAGTAGGCGCTCGCCGACCAAGATCTTGAGGGAGTCGAATAGATCATGGGTCGCAGATTGAATCGCTTGCAGTTCCAAGTCAAATAGAGAGTTTGGGTCGAACTCTCCAGCCACTAAACCAGCCTCTTGGAGCAGATCAAGTAGAATCTTCACCGCGTTCAGGCGGTCCGACCTAGTCCGGGGTTTCGACACTGGGCCGGTGAGGTTACCGATCTGGCGGACTTGTATGATCGTAAGAACGGGATCGTTAAGCAAGGTCTCGCTAAGCATCTTCCTGTAATAGGCCTGCTCGATCGCGTCCTTGGTAATCGTCGATCCTGGGCTGATCATATCTTCTGGCTCTGAGTCTGGAGCTTTCAATTTCGTCCGGGTGCTCTTGATCTTCTTTTTCTTGGTCGATCTTGAGGCAACAGTGGACTTGGTGAGCAGATTAGGTTTCAGCTTTGCTGATTCCTTATCGCTCGTGTGCGGATCTCGATTTTCATCGAGATCCGCGGTGGCCCTCGAAGGGGCCTTGGGAGGAATTCGAGGTTTTTCTTCAAGATCTGGATTGCGATCCAGGTCTGCCTCGTGCCTGTCAGTAGAGATCCTCCCAGAACTCTGCTGATCTGTGGATCTTTCCGTTTTCAGTGGTGCCTCCGTCGATCCAACATTCGTAGGCACTTCTTCCCCTTGTTCTTCCTTAATCTTGACATCTTCTTGGGACTCACGGTGATATCCGAAGTCACCAGAAGATCCGGGCACGCGCACCATTGTGGTGGAGCGGATCTGGCCAAAATCTGGTTGAGGCCGATCGCGATCGCCACTTGCGCCCAGACACCGACTAACGGAGGGGGTCCCCCGATGATCCGTGATCTTGCTGCGTGTAGTGTTCATCTTGTGTACCCGTCGGTAGGCGGGTTACGCTCTTCCAGGTGACTTCTGAAGATGTCTTGGGACGAGAAGAATGTCTTGGGTGACGCAGGGGTGGTGAGATAGCGTGGGAATACTTCACTCTACCTCAGAGGGGTTGATCCGGGTCACAGGCGAGTTCTCGAGCCTTGATCCGGTCGCCTGGTCTTCGATCCAGGTCTTCCAAGGGTCCAATGTTGGGGATCTGATCCCTTCCTTTACGATGCTTGCCGCTTCCTATAGCGGGTGTCTTGATGGGTCGAGAGTCGACGGGATCGTCAGGCCAAGCAGCCAATTCCTTCCGATCCGTAGTTTGCACGTAAAGGATAGATCACTAGATAGGGTAAAACTGGCCAATGTATTATCCAGAATTAACCTCTATGCTAGATCCCTTCTCCTTACCTTCTTGATGCCGGGGGGCCAATGTAATTCCCAGTTCCGGTCTTGAACGAAGGCACTTGTGATGTCCAGAGCAAATTCGATTCTGTTTATGGTTATTCCTATGTCTACTAGCCCCATCCTCATCTGCTATCCTACGATTACCTGACATCCGGCTACACAGCTGCCCTTCCGATCTTCTTGATCTCACCTAACCCCTGATCGCGATCTCGATCTGCCAATCTGGCGATCAGCCGATCTGGCGATCTGGCGATCAGGCGATCTGGCGATCTGGCGATCTGGCGATCAGGCGATCTGGCGATCAGCCGATCTCGATCAACCATCTCGGTCATCGATCTTGGTCCACCGTCTTGAACAATGATCCCGATCAGCAGCCTTCATACTTGATCTCGCGTGCCTGCGTCGTCGACATTCCAGGTCTTGAGCTTCCCAGACTTGATCACCACTCCCCACGCGACTAACACTGCCATCAGGTCCCCTCGGCAGCATCTCACGGTTATGTTGTCACCGGCCCACCATAGATCACACCGATCCCGACCCTCTGCCGCCTTGATCTCCTTCTCATGCGACCTCAGGCAAGGCGCCCTTTTCTCCTCCGACCCTGAGCCGCCACGCGGGACCGCACGGCGGGTTCTCCAATCACTTAGTCTCACTCGACCAAGACGCCATCCATTCGTCGCTGGCGAGATCCAGACGAACATCGATCTGGATCCATTCGTCAGCCATCGTTCGCGCAATCTGGGGTCATCAACTGACATCTTGCTTCGCCAGAGGCCCCTGTCGCTTGATCCGACTCTCTCTGGGCCTGACGTTGCCTTTTCTCGGATTTCTTATTCGCGCTTCACCACAATCTGCCTCTCGGAACCTGGCCGGATTCCCTTCGAGCCGACGAAATAGACCGTTGAAGAACCATGCGTAAGGCATCCTCATCCTCGGATTCCTCCGCTTCACTAGGATGTTCCGACCCCCTCCGGACTTGTCCCATTGCTGCGGTCAGGGCTCCCGTCCTCTTCGGACGGCGATGAAAACGGGTGATCAGGATCGTAGTCGGAATCATCTTCCTCTTCGTCCCGAAGCTCGCCACCAGGTGCGTCCTCTTCTTCGCCCTGGAGATCGCCGCTGGGCGAGCCCGATCCTAGTTCATCAGCCGGTACCAAGGTCTGATCGGGGATCGACTCGTCGGTTCCCTTCCCTCCAGTCTGCCCGGAGGCTTGATCCGCCAACAGATCCAGAGGGCTCGCCGTTGGCCCTGCGGGAGCTAGGTCCGCGGGCGGGGCGGGTTCGGTGGATCCGGAGGCTCCGGCGACCGCAGCGCCGGGAACGCGGGGAACCGAGGAACTCTGAGCTGGACACTTGCGTGAAGAAGGAGGAACGGCGGGGGTGCGGAGGCGCTTCGAGATCGTTTGGTGGCACGAGCCGCCCGTCGATCCGCGATCCACGAGGACAACCGAGCAGAAGAATCCTCGGCGTGATGCAGCTGTTGCTCAGCTTCTGCATAATCGGCGTCCAGCTCCTGATGAGCCTGTCGGAGCTCAGCGTTCTGCTGTTGGAGTTGGTTGAGCTCCTGCGTAGCCGCGTCCCGGGCAGAACGGGCCACATCACGTTCCGCGAGGGCCGATAGGCGATCTTGGGAGGCTGCGTCCAGGTCGACCTGGATCCGATCCCGATCCACCGTGACTTGATCGAGATCTTGCACCACCTGATCCCGGTCAAGGCGGGCCTGATCCAGGTCCACTATAGCCTGATCTCGCTCGGCAATCGCGACACGGTGCTTGACAGAGAGCTGGTCCCGGTCGTGCTGGATTATTTCCAGATTTCCCAAGGCGTCTGCCAGATCTTGTTTCAGACTGGAGATAGCGGCGGCGTCGGCAGCTGCGTCCGAGGGAGGAACGCGAGAATCCGGCGCAGACACATCCTCCAGGGCGAGGTGTGCCCGGGCCAGCTCGGCCTGGTGACCCTCCGCCTCGCGTTCCAGGTACGCGACCTCGCCCCGAGCGGTGAGCAATTCCGCTTGGGTCCGAGTCAGCTCCAACCTCAACCGAACTTCCTTTGCAGCGGACGTGGTCATGGCCGCTTGTAGACCTTGGGGGGAATCGTTTGACATGATGTTAATTCCGATTTTCGAGCGACAGGTGGATATTACGTTACGATGTGATTGGTTATACTATGGGTTATAAGCGAAAGGGACTTTGGGACGCGGCCGCACCCGTGCGACATCTGTGGAAGAATGTGGATAAACCTTCGCCTGACTGTAAAGGGGCCCAAAGGACCAGAAGTGTACTTCAGAGTGTGCACAACTCTGAAGGTCGACTACACTCTGTCTGGTCACCGGACTTTCCCCGACGATGAGTGCCTAAGTTCTGGCGGAAAGTCTCTCAGAAGAACGTATCTCTGAGAGACCTCATCCCGTTACCGTCCAGCGCGACGATGGATGGTTCAAGGATCTCACAATATATACCCACAGAGACCAAGTATCGCGCGCCGGACGCCGCTTGCACCCCGCGCAACCCTCAAGATCTTCATGTACGTTGAAGCATTAGTGCTCCGTCCTCTGGTTTCGTATTCAAGACTCTGGTATCTCTAACTCTGAGTGACCAAGACTCTGAAAACCAAGTGATATCGGACTCTGAAAACCAGGATACCAGACCCTGAAACCACCGAAGATTCAAGACCATACTGAAACCAAGTGAACCCAAGTTCAAGTCACGCATTCAAGTGATTACTGACCTGCACATCCCCCGTAATGACGTATCTACCTGTCAACCCATCGAGATCGGCTGCACAGACTGCATACTGAGATAAAGACAAAGTACCAGATGTATACGAGAACCAAGTGTACCTGAGATATGAAGACTGACTGCTCAAAGGACGCAAAAGACGACAAGAAGAAGAGAGTTACCAGAGATATATGATAGTTATGAGGAAGATAAACGATAAACAGAGTTCAATTTGCTTGCTACTGCACAAGTCCGCTTGAGAGGTATTCAAGCCACTACGTCATCATTGTACGTCGTGATCTCCACCAAATTCAATCCCCTTAGGTGGAGATCAGGTAACGTAGAGACCTGAAAGGACCCGCCTATTCCATATCCTAGTTGGGTCGTTATCGGCGATGGCGGGGTCCCAAGTGAGCACGATCAGCTCACCCCGGCGCTCTGAAGCCTTTTAACAGCATGATCCTGATTCCTCGGGCGGCGACGAAGCGGGATCACGCAGTGATCCTCTCCCGTTTAAGTACGAGATCAGCTCCGGACCAAGTTCAGCCCCAGGCACGACGCAGACCCTTCTGGTGGCCTGATCCGGATTCTCCGAACGACTACCAAGCGGGATCAGACAGCGATCACCTCCCCGACTAAGTGCGGGATCAAGTCCCGATTAAGTGCGAGATCAAGTCCCGATTAAGTGCGAGATCAAGTCCTGATTAAGTACGAAATCGACTCACGATCAGGGTTAGGGGAACCAAGCTAGGGATCAGCTATGTAGCCAGTGTCATGTGATCGTAGGATAGTAAATCAGGATGGGATTAGTAGGCATAGGGATAACCATGAACAGAATCGAGTTTGCCCTGAACCACTCAAGTGCCTTCGCTACGCCTGGAACCGGGAACTACATTGGCCCTACAAGCGTCTGGAAGGTAAGGATACGTGATCTAGTATAGCAGTTAAGACTGGATAATATATTGGCCAGCTTTGCCCTATCTAGTGACCTATCCTTTAAGTGCATGCATCAGATCGGAAGGAATTGGTTGTTTGGCCTAACGATCCCGTCGAATCTCGCCCCCTCAAGACCTCCGCTATCGGAAGCGCAACGGAAAGGAAGGGACCAGATTCCGAATTTTGGACTATTGGAAGACCTGGATCAAGGACCAGGCACCCGGATCAAGGCTCGAGAACTCGCCTACGACCGGGATCAAGTACCCCGAGGTAGAGTGAAGAACTTCCACGCTACCTCAAACCCCTGCGTCCCACAAGACCTTCTTCCGACCTTCAAGACATCTTCAGAAGTCACCTGGAAGAGCGTAACCCGCCTACCGACGGGTACACAAGGTGAAACTACACACAGCTAGATCATGGATCATCGGGGGACCCCCTCCGTTAGTCGGTTTCTGGGCGCAAGTGGCGATCGAGACCTGCCTTAACGAGATTCTGGCAGATCCGCTCCACCACACTCTTACGTGACTCTGGATCATTTGCCCAGTCACTATCACAGTAACCTTCCAGCACAACCTCCCGCGGTGCTTTCGTATTCCGGTTGTAAGTTATGCCATACTCAATTGTACCTGCCAGATACCGCAGCACACGTTTCAAAGTGCCCACATGCTTGGCCGACGGCTTGGCTACAAATCTGCTGAGCTGCCCAACAACGAATGCCAGATCAGGACGAGTTCCAGTAGCTAGGTACAGGAGCATTCCAATTGCCTTTCGATAAGGAAAGCTGGTATCCGACTCTTCAAGTGGTGCCAGTCTTGCATTGGTCTCCATGGGGTTCCCCACTGCATGAGCATGCTCGTATCCGAAAGTCTCCAGAATCTCACGAGCATACTTGCTCTGACTCACAGTGATGCACTCGCTTGACTGCATGACCTCAATTCCCAGGTACTGCGTCAGTAACCCCTGGTCCTTGATACCGTAGGCCTTATCAATATCTTCAAACAAGTTGCACTTGCTTGCCTCACTGTTGGTCGCCACGAGAATGTCATCTCCGTAAATGAGCACCATCATGATCACGTCTCCATCAAAGCGATAGTATAGACAAGGCTCAGTCAGTGAGCGTTGATAGCCGCGCTCGACAGCCACCGATTTAACTCGGTATTCCACTCTCTTCCTGACTGCCTCAGCCCGTACAAAGCTTTCATCACGACGTACATGTATCCGTCAATTTCACACGGGTAGCCATCAATGGACCGTAAGTACTGCCTGATACCTAGCAATGCGTTCAAATATGCCGTATTCACATCACCACCATATAGGTCCAGGTTCAGAACGGCTGCAAGCGCTATCAGCATTCGCAAAGATGACAAACGGGCCACCGGTGCAAAAGTCAAAACAAAGTCGATTCCAGGTCTCTGGTGATTTCCCAGAGCAACCACACGTGTCTTAAACCGGATGACGTATCCCTGGTGATCTGACTTCAACGCATAAACCCTATCGGCTTAGCATCAGCAGGTACTTGGTCACGTGGGATTTCCTCAATGACCCCTTTCTCCCTCAGTGCCGCCATTTCCAGCAGCTCTGCTTCTTTCCAGTAGTTTGCAAACCTCGAGCGCATCGCCTCCCTATGGTTCCGGGGCATCTTGATACTGTTCGCACGTATCGGTTGTCCACGCTCATCCAGTATGCGAGATGTGGCTTGCATCACGTTCACCACGAAATCATCCAAATATACTTAGGCCTACGACGCTCACTTGCTTCGCGAAGTCCCGTCCGGAGTTCGTTTTGCATCTGGTTTGGCTGCATCATGCTCCACCCTTTCCGCTTCTGGAAGAAGTCTCACTGCGGTAAGTGCGTTTTCCAGTCTGTCTCGGTGGCATTAGTGTGCTAGCGTCAACTACTTCCGGCTGCACGCTTTCCCCATTCACCGATTCAGTACTGCTGTTTGCTGGTTCTGAATGCACTCGCCACTGTGACTTGATCATCATCGATTCCTTCCATGGCATATTCTTCACCATCGGATCTATCACTTGCAGCAGTCGATGAGCACTCAGCATCTTCCAGCTCACTTGGTGCCTCAATTGGTTCAGTAGGCACAGGCAAGTTCACCTCCACTGGATCTGCACTAGCTTCTTCAGCTGTACAGCCATCCACATTAGTTTCAGCAACGCCACTAGCTACGTCACTAGTTTCCACCACATCACTAGCTTCACGTTCTGTGAATTTGTCACCTTGCTAGGTTCCGTGTTGACATCAAATTCCTGGGTCGGCGGTTGCTGTGCAAAGCGTACGTGACGATGTAGTTCTCGGTCAGTATCGTCCTCTACGTATTCTGCTCCATCCACGAACTCACTTCGTCGCCCCCCTCGAGCTCCATAGAGTGTTCACTCATGGGCTCGCCAAAAGTTTCGGTAGGTTCGACGCTGCTTAAATGATCGCTGACATTCACAGTTTCATTCTCAGCAAGCAAGATAGCTTGCTCGAAGTGTAATGACTTTAGGTCACTGTCCTCCACATCCACGTCGTGGCGATCACGATACACAGTGTCTTCAGATACTCTCAAATCTGCCGCGAACTTGACCGTTCGTTCATCAGGAAAGTATACCTTGCATCCCACGACGTCCTCCGCGTAGCCGACAACAAATCCCAGCTTAGCATTGTCGTGATGCTTACGTTTCCCCTGCGTTACCGGTATGTGCACGTATGCCAGCGCACCAAACTTGCGTGGTGAAGATCCGGCTTCATCCCGAACATCAACTCGTAAGGTATGCCATTAGCTCCCTTGTTCAAGACCCGGTTCTTAATGTACGCTGCGTTCCGCAATGCTTCAGGCCACAAGTTCCTCGGAAAACCAGCTTGCACCATCATGGCTTTCATCATACCGACGAGAGAGTGGTGCGTCCGCTCACACAGGTTCAGCTGCGATCTCTTTAGTCCGACCTTCACATGCTCAATCCCATGAGCAGCGTACCAGCTATCGATCTCCGCATTCATGAATTCACCACCTTTATCTGTCAGCAACTTCTTGACCTTGAATGAACTCTGCTGACCTCCACCACGATCTCTTCCTGCTTGCCTTTCCGCCCAGATAATATATTCTTCGATATGTTTGTTCACCACTTGCTAGTCAGCATCTTAATCGTGACAAAGCGCGAGTATTGACATGATGTTAATTCCGATTTTCGAGCGACAGGTGGATATTACGTTACGATGTGATTGGTTATACTATGGGTTATAAGCGAAAGGGACTTTGGGACGCGGCCGCACCCGTGCGACATCTGTGGAAGAATGTGGATAAACCTTCGCCTGACTGTAAAGGGGCCCAAAGGACCAGAAGTGTACTTCAGAGTGTGCACAACTCTGAAGGTCAACTACACTCTGTCTGGTCACCGGACTTTCCCCGACGATGAATGCCTAAGTTCTGGCGGAAAGTCTCTCAGAAGAACGTATCTCTGAGAGACCTCATTCCGTTACCGTCCAGCGCGACGATGGATGGTTCAAGGATTCACAATATATACCCGCAGAGACCAAGTATCGCGCGCCGGACGCCGCGCACCCGCGCAACCCTCAAGATCTTCATGTATGTTGAAGCATTAGTGCTCCGTACTCTGGTTTCGTATTCAAGACTCTGGTATCTCTAACTCTGAGTGACCAAGACTCTGAAAAACCAAGTGATATCGGACTCTGAAAACCAGGATACCAGACCCTGAAACCACCGAAGATTCAAGACCATACTGAAACCAAGTGAACCCAAGTTCAAGTCACGCATTCAAGTGATTACTGACCTGCACATCCCCCGTAATGACGTATCTACCTGTCAACCCATCGAGATCGGCTGCACAGACTGCATACTGAGATAAAGACAAAGTACCAGATGTATACAAAGACCAAGAGTACCTGAGATATGAAGACTGACTGCATAAAGGACGCAAAAGACGACAAGAAGGAGAGAATTACCAGAGATATATGATAGTTATGAGGAAGATAAACGATAAACAGAGTTCAATTTGCTTGCTACTGCACAAGTCCGCTTGAGAGGTATCCAAGCCACTGCGTCATCACGTACGTCGTCGTGATCTCCACCAAATTCAATCCCCTTAGGTGGAGATCAGGTAACGTAGAGACCTGAAAGGACCCGCCTATTCCATATCCTAGTTGGGTCGTTTGTTTTGTCTCTAGCGGTAGCCCATTTCATATTGATCGTTTAGACAGGCTCTGGAAACTAGACAGTCGTTTTCAGAGTGCAAGGTAGACTGTTATATATAGCTGATTGTATTGGTTTATATCTTCCCTCTATATTAGAGGGTGGTGCGCGAACGTAAAGGGATACCAGACAGACCAGGTGTCTGGGTAGTAAAGTCCCTAGTTGACCTGGGAGTGTTAGCTCACCGTTCAAGGGCCTATAAAGAATAAGAACGGCTGTATATATTTGTATATTTTCGAACTCTGTATATTGGTTGTTTATCTCTGAAAGTCAGGTATCTCGGTTCTGGATTTGTGATATTCAGACACCGAATTCAGACTCTCTCTGGTATATTAACCGCTTTTCGACCGCCGACTTCCTGGAAAACACTTTGGCTTCCAGAGATTCCGACTCCCGAACGCTCCTGGAAGGATTTCCTGAATACCGACACCAGACTCCAAGGGAACCCCAACCTCTCTTCACAACACATTCTCAGACTCCGGCGAGGGTCATATTTCCGAAGACAACGAACCCACGAGGATACCGCAAGGTACCACACGCCAACCTACCGTTGTACGGCTCTGAAAACCCTTTTTCAGTAGTCGTATAACTAGGGTTCACTATACGCCCCCTGCTCCGCGACCAAAGTTTCACCGACTTCGCGACAACTGGTGCGCGTGCCCGGATATTTGGAATCGTGATATCACCGGATTTGAGAGTACAAGAAGAGAAAGTTTCCTGTCAAGCGTCTATATTCAAGATGGCTACGCCAGGATCTACGAGAGGAGGACGCCGTGGTCGTGGTCGGAGCATTCCGACACGCCAATCCAAGCGTCTACAAGGTTTGTCGCCTGAAGAGCAACCAGACTTGGATGCTATCCAGAAGGCGGCCCGCGAGAAGAGGAGAGCTGCGCGAGAGAAGAAGGCAGCTGAGAATGTGAGCGTCCCAGAACCGGCGGTCGAAGACCAGCCTGCTGAGGAACCAGAAGCTCAAGAGACACCTGCTGTCCCTGGTGAACAAGATTCTGAAGGCTCGTCAGAAGTCGAAGCTTCTGGTGACGAGGCGACCACTGCCCGCGAGGGGTGGTGATGAGGCGTCTGAGTGGAGGCGCCGATATGGTTGGAGTCCCCGGAAGTGATCGATCTGTGTTCAGATTCGGCAACTTCCGGCCAGTCCGTGGATGAAGTGAAACCAGAACCCGGACTCTCTGAAGAACATGTTCCACGGTCCCCAAAGTCTGAAGACGCACCAATGTCTGATGACATGGCGATCAAGTCTGAAGAGTCTCTGAAGACACCGTCTGACGAGTCTGGGAGGGCTGATTCGCTTGACGGGGAACGAGCTCTGAGGTATGTGCGCCGTGAGTTCCGCCGTTGGAGAGATATGGACACAGGCAAGGTCGTCCCGCCAAGCGTCGAGTATATGTGGCCGACGATGAAGCCTAGTGCTGATGCTTTCCAGAAGGCTGCTGCAGCGACTGGCGATTACATCAAATGGCGATGTTCCTCCGTTTTCCCCGAGGATATGTGGATCTCAGAGTTTCACGCGAGGCGTCATAGTTTTGGTTGGATCCAAGACCTGTCTTACGTTGAGATTCCGATGAGCACGTTGACAGCACCGGGGTGTGTGGCTGTTCTTCAGACAATGTTGTACGAGGCAGGTTTCGAATTCCAGAATCTCCTCCCAACCTGGCCCCAGACGCAGGCGTCAGCCGTCGTTGGGTCTCAAGTGCGCAGTGTGGCGTCCGAACTTCAGAGTCGACTCGCAGTAGAATTGGTTGAGTGGGCCACAGTGACCGCCAGGTTACAAGTTTGCCGACTCCCAGAAAGCATGAAGCAAGAAGACACAGCTGGCAAGAACGAAGCAAACGGTGTATTACCTGACGAAAATGCTGACCTACAAGGACAACGGTTGATCATGCGACTCCGGGTAACCGGACTCCGAGTGACGCACAGCTCTGATGGTTCCAGCAGTGACGCGCCGCCGCAGTCCAAGCGCTTACAGCAGAGACCGCCGCGCCCACAAATCCCGTCGACACCGTCAGCTTTATCGACGCCATCGCTGTCTTCATTGCCGCAGTACGAGAGTCGCTCTGATAACACGCGACCGGAGTCTGAAAATCCAATGTCCGAAGATCACAGCATCTCTCAGACTCAGATGTCGGACGTGCCAATTCCCAGTGTCATTGGGACCTCAGACGACCAGTCGTCGGGTTTCCAGACTTCACGAGGAAGCTCTACGGACTCGTCCTTGATGTCCATGAGTCGAGGGGCGGCATCACATATGCCGCCGCCCACAGGAAGTCTGGCGTTAATCGCTCAAGGTGTTGATGTAGGAGGAACAGTCTCTGAAGGCATGGGGATCCAAGTGACGCGAACGCTGTTACCAGTGAAACCAGAGTCCGAGGATGTCGACATGCTGGAAGAGAGACCAGAGGTGCCGGGCGCGGAGTCTGGAAACCAGGTGTCTGTCAGAAGTTCTTCACGGGAATTCAAACAATTGTCTCCGGAGATTCCGCCTGTATCTGCCTCCACCCGAAGCGAGAGTCACCAGAGCCACCGCCAAAGTGTGAAGAGTGGAGACCTTCGAGACCACCGTCCTGACGCTTGAGTTCCATTGCAGTCGGGTCGTACGAAGTCTGAAGCTCGAAGCTCTCAGAGATCAGGCCTGCCCAGATCGAGTTGAACGTCATGAGGCAACAGCAGGAGTGGCAAAGCCGGATGGAGCAGGCGCAGATGGAGTTCTGGCCCGAGAACGCTTGGAGACCATGGAACGCGATCGTCGTCGAGAGCAACGTGACTTGGAGGCAAGACGCGAAATTCAGACGCTCACCGAGCGCTTGTTGAAGTCGGAGAACGCGAGGCGGGAGGCTGAGAGACGCGCCGACGATGCTGAAGAACGCAGAAGTCTGGTATCTGAAAGCAAGCTCAGGAATCGCAGCGCGGCAGAGTTGGAAACTCTGAAAACGGAGCTCCAGAACTCTGAAAATCAACGGCTGGAATCAGTGTTTGCTGAACGCTGGCGACAAAGAGAGGCTGAGATTGAAGCCGAACGTGCGCGTGCGACTGACGAGATGAAACGGGACTGGATTTCTCAAATGGAAGCCTTACAACAGCGAATGAAAGTCATGGAAGCCGAGCGCGACAGGGAGAAAGAAAGTTCTCAGAACATGCAACGGTTCCAAGCCGGTCAGTTGAGAAACCTTCGAGCAACATTATCCCAAGTTCAAGAAGCGCGAAGGGTCGGCCACCCTGATTCAGCAACTTCAAACCAAACGTTACAAACACGTGACCCTGAAGTTGCAACTATGTATCCAGTATCAGGGTCAGAAATCAGAAGTGACGCAAGAAGGGTTGGGGTTGAACCCATGTCACATTCACCGGCTCTCAAGACGGAATCTCGAGAGGTTGCAACCTTCCAGCAAGGCACCCCTGCACGAAGCACGGGGACGAAGCGAGTGAAGCCTGAGAGGAATGGCGGCGCTACTGCTGCTACGGCCACCCACGTGATTCAAGCGACCTCGGTGACAGAGACCAAGGGCGATACTAGACGTGCGCCTACTCCGAGACGAGATCCGCCGCCGAAAACTGAAGCTAGACGGCCTAATGGAGATCGAAGAGCGTCTCGCAGAGCGAAGCGTCATGATAGAGCACCAGACTCTGGTGGAGACTCTGACAATTCAAGCTCAGACTCTGCGAGCTCGTCATCGGAGGACTCAGAGCCAGGTGAAGTGATGAATCTGACGGCAGCAACTCAAGCACAAGCCGGAACCACACTTCTGACGCTAAGGCCGTTCATAAACTCGAACAACCTTGGGGAATTCGACCCCAGAGCTACTCTCAGGGAACGTGTCCACTGGTGGGAGCGATTTACGAATATGGCTTCTCAAGGAGGTTGGTCGACTAAGACGCGCATCCAGGAACTTAAGTTGAAGCTCCCTGTGTCTGCGCGAGACTGGTTTAACCAGCTACCCAAAAGTGTGTCCCGTGACTGGAAAGAGCTGTCTTCAGAGTTCAAGAAACGTTATTGCAAAGCTCGGTCATCGTATTCTGAGAGATACTTCACTATGGCTATGAAAGACTCTGAGACTCCGCTTGAATTTTTCTACCGACTTAATTCTGCCGCTGGAAAAGCTGACATCGATTTCCGGAAGTCGTCCAAGCGTCTTGAGAAGCATGTACTGCGATTCATCACGAAGCTTAAGGATGCACGCCTGAAAACGTCGCTGCAAGGTCAGAGATTTCGAAGAATTTCAGACTTGGAATATGCGTTGCAGCAAGATGAAGATGTGTGGCGAACTGGTGACCAAGAAATGACCCCTGCCAAGTCTCGAGACTTCCGGGCTGACAATATTCCGCGAGGACAGTTCAAGCCCAAGCGTGTGCATCGGACTAATGTCGCAAGAGATATGGATTCTGAAGACTATGACTCTGACAACTCTGAAAATCATAAGGAATCTCTGAAATCCAATCAGGATACCAGAGATCAGACAGGTGATTCCAGAACTCCAAGTGCGACTTCAGAGTCTACCCGCGATGAAAGTACTGCGCAGGCATCTTCGAACAATTCAAAGGCTCCACCAAGTGCAGACTGGACGCAGACTCTGACGAATGAGGTATATTGAGTGATGGATAACATGGGATGGCGTCCGCCGCCCCAGTCCCCGTCTGGATCGTCAGGTCAAGGATTCCACCAGAGGCGTCATGAAAATAGTGGCTACTGGAACAAGTTCTGTGAAAAATGTCAACGCTCAGGACACTCAGAAGAAGATTGCTGGAGAGACGTCACGTGTGACCGATGTCAGGAAAAGGGACACCCGAGTCGAATGTGTCGGATGCCACCCTGTGAAGTATGTGGAAGAGTACACCCTGGAAAACCCTGTGAAGATTTGAAAACTCTGGAAGCACTCAAGCAACTCGCTCGACAAGGTGCACTCAAGGACATGCCGAACCACCTACGGGAGAAACTCCTGAGTGATGAGGCAGACTCTGGGAAGCCGTTAAACTAATATGCCCGTCGGATGGGGATCCGAAACGCGCCGGGCATGGCGTTACCCCAGAGTTGTGTGTTCTAGTGTGTGTAGGGCCAGAGCTGAGAAAGATTCACGATAACACTCAACAATGCATGACTACTTTTGCCCAAGAATCGACCATACCCTCTGGAACGAGTTACCTGAGATTGCCGAAAACACCGATCCGACACCAGACGACTCAGTGTCGTTCAGATTGAAGGATGGCGAGTGTTATGGCTGGTGGGAAGACAACTATCCTGACCGTTCAAAGAGGGATGTGGTGATGGTGTATGGTGCCGTGAATGACCATCGGACCAAGATTCTCTTGGATACTGGTGCGACGATAAACATTCTGAGTTACGACTTTGCGCGTAAGCTCGGACTCAGACTTAAGTCGCACAAACAGACCAAGGTGTCAGGAATGGGTGGTGTTCCAACGTATATTGGTGCCAGCGCTGAGATCAAGTTGACACTTAGGCCAAGAGTGGTATATATTGTGGATGTTTGGGTCGCGAATATCGGTGAAGGAATTGACGTGCTTCTGGGAATGGGTTTTATGTTTGCTGCTGGAGTGAGAATCAGTGCTCGTGAAGGTCTGGTGTCGTTACCAGACGAGGTAGTGGTGATGATGTGTAATTGGGAACCTGGTGATCACATTGGTCGTAACAGGTCGGTTAGACCCAGCGAGGCTGTCCTTCTGAGTCCGGGTGAGGAGTTTATTGTCCGAATTGACTATGGCCCAACGAACCCCCAGAGGGAAGTCGTGTGGGCCGGACGCGGTGACCGCTGGGTTACCCAGCTGATCTATGCGGCCCGATCTTGGCCCGTGGCCGTTCGCGTGGTAAACATCTCTGATAAAAACACGTGGGTCAATGAACTTTCTGATGTCGCGAGGATCGTGGAATATGGTTTCTTCCCAAGGCATGGACGTTTCGTGCGTCCAGGTTCCGCTGCCTATCGTGATTGGGAGGTTCTGATTCGGGAAAGCACCCCGTCACCAGAGACTAAGAAACGTATGAAGAAAGAGGCGGAGTTGGAGGCTTTGATGCCGCAGCCCCCGTGTGTAGATCGCCCGGACTACCCATGGCCGACTGAAATACTGCAACGTCCAAGGTTTGATAACGCTCGAGTGCAGTTCGTGAAACCAGAGTCACCACCGACCGTGAAACGAGTACGCTTCGCCCTGGATGCATTCACCCAGACGGAGAATGGTTGCTCCGGCGAGTCAACGGAAGTGCGGACATTAGTACAGATACCAGAGATTTGGAAACCTCCTCTGAAAGTACTCCACATACAGACCCTGGTGACTCGTCCGTTGTTATTGCCGGTGACGTCCTTGACTCCAAAGCCTGAGTGTCTATTAGGTGACTCTCAGACCCCTGAGTTACCCGCGGACGATTTCGACCTAATGGATGAATCCTGGGATATTCCCATTCAGGGGATGCCTGGAACGCCTGTGGAAAAATTACGAGTGGAATACGAGCGGTGCATGAATGTTTCGAATGAAGAATTGGACTTGGAGCCGGGTGTATATATGCGAGAAGGCACGGAACTCCTCGCTCAATTACGTGACCAACTGGTCATGTTGCCTGAGCTGGAAGAGTTGGACACCAGAGTGTGATATCGACAGCGCTGATGTTGGAGAACCAGGAAAGACGACCCCAGAAATGGAGAAGAAACTGCGTGATATTCTGAGGTACCACAGGAAGATATTCCTGGGAGATGGCAATGCAGCACCCGCACCGGCAAGGGGCGTGGTCTGTGATCTGGATGTGGGAGATGCCAAGCCGGTAGCTCAACGTCCGAGATCCGTCGCCCTCATCTCATGCTGAAGGTATACGAGCTTCTAAAGAAACTCCTGGAAACTGGTTTGATCGAGTACTCTAACTCCCCGTGGGCATCTCCTATTGTGATCGTTCTCAAGAAGAATGGTGTTGACATACGGATGTGCATCGACTATCGCATCGTGAATGGCTTCATTCAACTGTCGCGTTACCCTCTACCTCTTATTGACGATCTCTTAATTGGTTTTGAGGCTGCCATGTGGTTCATGAGCCTGGATATGGCTAGTGGTTTCTGGGCGATCAGGATGACGGAGCGCGCACGACTGATATCAGCTTTCATTTGCCCGTTTGGACATTTTCAGTGGGTAAGGATGCCGTTCTGGTCTGAAGAACGCCCTCTTGTGTATCAGGCTATGTTAGACAATTGCCTGTGGGGATTCGTGAGACTGTCACCAGAAGAAGAAGCTGAAGTTGATGCGGAGGTTCTGGAATTTCTGCAACTCCAGCCTCAGGACTCTAAAAAGCATCTTTCAGACTCTGAGAACCATACTCCGATTTCAGAGATGCCAACCCTCACAAGTCAGATGACCGTCTTTCAGAGGAACATTCCTGTTCCCACGTGTATGGGCCCAGTCCTGGGGAGGAGTTCATACATCGACGACATCGCACATGGAGCACCGACTTGGGACCAATTATGTGACGATTTGAATGCCCTGCTTTTCAGGCTTCGCTATTGGAACATTTCTGTGAGTTTGTCCAAGAGCGAGTTCGGGAAGTTGTCGATACCGTACCTATCCCACGAAATCAGTGCCGAGGGTCTGAGGGCAACACCTAAGATTGTCAAAGGAGTCGAAGAACTGCCATTTCCGTCTACGTTGAAGGGAGTTCAGAGTTTCATGGGAAGCCTCAACTATTACAACAAGTTTATTGAGGATTTACCGGTGATTGCTGCTACCCTCTATGAGCTGACGGACGAGCAGATTCGTGCTGGACGAGACCTGACTCGTGCGAAAGAGGCGTTCGAAATTCTGAAACGCAAGATAGTCTCTACTCCACTACTCAGACATCCAGACCGAACCAGACCGTTTGTTGTCATTCCGCATGCGAACCCTTGGGCTGCTTCAGCAGTCTTGGGACAAGAATATGAGGGAATAATACACCCAGTCCGGTTTACGGGTCGTGTCCTGAACGATGCCGAACTCAGGTATCATATCGCTGAGAAAGAGGTGATTGCGATTCTCAGAGTTTTGGAAAACTTCAGAGCTCTCGTGGAGTCAAGTCCGG
The DNA here is from genome assembly GCA_018806915.1 of Phytophthora colocasiae. Lineage (NCBI taxonomy): Eukaryota > Oomycota > Peronosporomycetes > Peronosporales > Peronosporaceae > Phytophthora > Phytophthora colocasiae. Next base: position 57,485 of record JAGKQI010000004.1, on the reverse strand, counting down.
TGATTGTGGTCTATACCAGATACTCTGTCCTGAAATGGTTGCTGACATCGAACTCCACCGACGGCAGAAACGTCAAGTGGGGTATGAAGTTGTCGCAGTGGAACCTGGAGATCCGCCGGGTACAGCGTGACGAAGATGGACTCCCAGCTATACTCGGTGCGGGCATTACCCCCAGGGAGCATCCGGACGAGGTCTCTGAAAATCTGATCCCAGTCAAGGGGCGAGTCAAGCCGCCAGTTCCTATCAGTGTGGAAATGCTGGGAGCAGATTATCAGGGCTATGTTCTGAGTTTTGATGATGCCGCAAAGACGTCTACCCGTCTGGGAAGCTGTGGGTGTATACTCTGGGAACTCCCGGGGTGGAGCGTTCTGGAAGCCCGAGGGTTTCCCCTGACGGATGTCACGGTGAATGACTCGGAATATTGTGGCCTGAATTACGGTCTGAAGATGGCACTCGACCACGGAATACAGGAGTTGGTGGTTGTGGGAGATTCGCGCATCGCGATACAACAGGCTCAGGGACTGATCAACTGCAATCGGCCTAACTTGCAACGGAGGTTAGCCGAATTTGAGTCTCTGAAAACCAAGTTTCAGACTCTGAAGTTGGTACATGTGAAGCGCGAGTTCAACCAAGCGGCAGATTACCTGACCTCGAAGACTTTGAATCTTAGATGAGGATGAACTTATGCACCTGCGACTGGTATCCAAGGTTCATGAGAGACTGATGAAGCCTCGCCCCGTCCCGAACATGGAAGCCCAAGAGTCAAAGATACCAGACTCTGAAAATCATAATGCGTCTCCAGAGTCTGGAGATGCTCCTGGTCCGGAATCCGCACCCCTGCCTCGATCGGTGAGAGTATTGATTGCTGTAACCCGTGCCCAAGCTCCGCCTGACGCTAATCTGCCTGAGGACGATGACGAACGAGAACCTTTGGGGCCTTTGGAGTTCCAGGCAGAACGCTGGCGACGGATCAAGGCGCATCAGAGCCAGGACCCGTACTTGGTTGAACTCATGAAGTTTCTGAAAGGTGACGTGGGAGATTTACCACGACCCCGAGTCAGGAAGCTTGCCAGAGTTGCTGAGGACTTCGTTCTGGATTCTAGAGATGTACTATATCGCCTGAGTCGCGCTACTCGAGAGCGGCCCCGGGACAACGTTGACGAACTCAGACTGGTGGTTCCCAGAGACTTGTATCCAGACCTGTTACACTATGCTCATGAAGACTACCAAGGTGGACATCAAGGAATCAGGAGAACCTTTGAGAAGTTGAGTTCGGAATTTTACTGGTTGGGTATGTATGCCGATGTGGAGAGATTTGTGAAGGAATGCGTAGACTGTGCCAGTGGCAAGGGGCGACCCCCAAATCCTGGATCGTCCCCTGGAAATATTGAGCCCAGCCGGCCATTTGAAGTGGTGTCTATGGATTTTGTGACACACATGCCGAAAACCGCACGTGGAAACACATTTCTCTTGCTGTTCCAGGATATGTTTTCGGGATACGTAATGTGCAAGCCAATGAGTGTCACCACTGCTCAGGATGTAGCAGAGGCTTATGAGGAACGCGTTTTCAGAAACTTTGGTGCTAGCTCTCTGATTCGTCATGATCAAGATCCTCGTTTTATGAGTGAGGTGTTCAAGTGTTTCAGGGAACTTTTGGGTAGCAGACAACGCGCTACTCTAGGATACCGGCCTCAAGCCAACGGCCAGCAGGAGAGATCAGTACAGACTGTGGTGCGCGCGATTAAGGCATATATCTCTGAAGCCGATCAAAGTGACTGGGATGATCACGCCGAACGTCTGATGTTTGCCCTGAACACGTCATTCGATGCCACCCGTCTGGAGACGCCTTTCTACCTGGTACATGGTTGGGATGCTCATGGGACGGTGTCCGCTATGCTTGGACCCAAGCCATCGACGACTCAGGAGCGAACTGCGTACGAATGGAGACGGAAGATGCAACGAGACTATAGCTATGCTCTGGCATGTGCCGAAGATCTCCAGAAGAAGGCAAGCGTGACCGGTCTGAAGAACAGACCAGAAAATGGAACGAGTTGTCAGGAGCGTCTGAAGTCAGGTTTCGCTATAGGCGACGCTGTATGGCTCTACATCCCTAAGGTACAAACGGGATTGAGCAGGAAACTAGCACACATGTGGCACGGACCCTTCAGGATCGAGGAGATGCTGGACGATTTCAGAGTACGACTCAAGGTTGAAGATACCGGCTACCGCGTGAACCCCTGGGTCCATGTGAGCCGTCTGAAGCCAAGGGCTCTGTTCCCCAGACGACCCACGGTGGAACTCCAGATTCCAGAAGATGATGATTTTGACGCCGCCCTGTTACCAGAAGATAGTTGGGAACCTGATATTGAAAACGGCGAGTATGAAGTGGAGAAGATTCTGGATACCCGTTGGAACAAGCGTACCAGGACGTCCAGACGCCTGCGCGAATATTTGATTAAGTGGAAAGGTTACGATGAAACTGAGTGGTTGCCGTTATCGAAGTTGAACTGTGGAGCATTACTTTACGAATTCAATCAGAGTGCACGAGCACGAGCCCGTTTTCAGGCGATGCAGGCTGGAGACGATCATCCCAGAGTCTAATAACTCTGAAAACACATCTGGAAGTCTGATATCTGAAGGATTTCAGATATTGACTTTTAGAGTGTGGTAATCTGAGTGCGTGTTTTCAGAGACCTATTTCTGAAATTCATGCGTTTGGATATGTGATCGACCATGTTGCTGCTTATATAAAACGACTGTGTGAATGTGAATATGGAAGTGAGTTTGTGGAGAATTAAATACTGGAGGATACGAAGTTATGAATGATGAGATGATGAGAAGGAGTGTGCTTATGTGGAGTGATATTGAAAGATTAAGGGATTAGGGAGCTACACTGAGGCCGGGGATTTACGTCACAAATGCAGACAACTATTTGGCTTCTCGAAGATGCAGCCTTCCCGTGGGCACCATGGTGGACACCTGAGCTTCAGTAGTGAAGGGAGATCGGGTTCTCGGAACGCTCCGCAGGTGTCAATTGATCCTTCTTGATGTCAGCAAGGACATACTGGAGCCACTCTTCGTCCGCATTCACCGTGGCCCATTGCATCCGAGCAGGCTCAATAGCGTCCAAGTCACCCAGTTGCGTCTCCAGACTCAGACACTTGGGACCCCCAGCTCTGACTCTGGGATCTTGCCAGATCCAAGGGCAGGACTTGTCTGGGACAACCCAGATGCCAGGCTCTGAAAGCAGCGACTCTGGGAAATCTTTGTGCCCCAGGACCTTTCGGATGAGGGCGTTGTGCTGACGAATCATGGCGGCTCGACGCATGGATGTGAAGCTCCGCAGACTTGTCGTCAGCCTCGACATCCATGGTCACCCAATGCGTACGCTCCCAGAAGGCTTTGAGCATGCTTCTTCATGCTGCGTGCACAATGTCTTCCACGTCAGCCAACACCATGGGCCCCAGTTCTTCCTGCTTGTAAGGTAAAACTCTGAGAATCGGTTGTCGAACATGACTTTCCAAGGGCACGCTTCTTGGTGGAGGACTGCACAGTACCGCTCAGAGTCCCAGCGCTTCTTGAGGATGGCACATGAGTGCTTGTGCACCTCGTAGTCTGGAAAACCAATGTCTGGCCAGTGGTGGTCTTGGTAGAGCTCACTCGTTGTACCCTGATACCATAGGTACAACCAGGAGGATGCCTCACAGTCTGGTGTTTCCACCACCTGGAGCTCCTTGACCGTCAGGGAGTTATAGGGCTTGGACACCAGACTACGCGCTTTCCCAGAAGAACTTTTGGACTTGATCCACTTCCACTGGTGGACTTCGGGCGAGACTTAGGACTGGTGTGGGCCTTTACGGATGCGATACTCCTCTTGGACTTCTTGGTGGGGATGATAGGTCCATCATCAGAGTCTGAGTCGTCATCAGAATCCCGGGGACGTTTGGAACCAGGACGCGGGTGGTCATCAGACTTCTTGTCTCCAGACTTCTTACTCCCGGACCTCTTGTCCCCAGACTTCTTGCTCCCAGACTTCTTGTCCTGAGACTTCTTGTCTTCAGACTTGTCGCTCTCGGAATCGCTGTCGTCAGACTCACCATCATCAGAGCTCTCGTCGTCGTCTTCGTCTTCAGACTCGATCACACCAGAATCCTTGTAATCCGGATCGTCCTTGGGGTTGTCGGCGGTGGACTCGACATCACTTTCTGGATAATTTACGTGACCATCCAGATCACCCCAGGCTGCAGGCTCGGTACCAGCTGAGATGTGACGATCCACCACCTCGTCGGCCATCTGGTAATACACTTCAGGGACGTACTTGGCCCAAAGAGTAGCATCCAGGCGACGAGAGAATACCAGGCTCACCAACATCTGAATGAGAGCCGGACTGCTGAAGAGACTGTGAGCCGCTTTATCCGATGCCAACCACTCCATGGCTTTATCATACTTGATCCCAGATAGCAGGGCTTGGCGGAGGTCGGGTCGAACTTCCTTCCAGACCACGTCACCAGGAGTCTCTTGTGGACTTCAGACTTTGCCACCTTAGAATCTGCATTCGCCGGAAGCGCCGATTCTTCAACGGGCTTGTGTCCGGACGGGCGACGCTGCAAATTCTTGGAGTCCCACTTGAGCGGTCGCTTCGGAGGTGATTTCAGAGTCTGGGGCTTCGGCGGATATGACAGGTACCGTGGGCTCTCGCTCTTGGACTCTGAGGTTTCAGTACTTGGACGAGTAAGATCCAGAACTCTGGAGGTCCTCGCGGTCTTCTCAGCAGCCTGACGAGCTCGTTCCTCAGAAAGCCGTTTCTTGAAGTCAGGAACAGGTTTCTTTCGCGCGTCCAAGGCTGTCACGTTGATGATAGTCGTCCAGTTATCAGGGACGATGGTGTCCTCTTGGTATGACACCAGAAGGTCATGGAGCCGATCCCAATTACCAGAAATTTCAGAATTCTCTTGTAAGAACTCTGAGAACCCCCACGGATCTGTGGGCTTGACCTCAGGACGCGACTTCAGAATCGAGACCTGTGCTTGAAGATCAGCGACTTGGGACTTCAGAACTGCCTTGTCCGACTTCAGAGCTTCCACTTGGTCCTGGTAGTGAGCTTTGAGATCCTGAATCTCCGAAGTCATGCGTTCTTCTACCGCACCGGCGTCTTGCTGGGCACACTTAAGCTCGTGTTTCCAGTATTGACAGTGCAGTACCCACTCACGCTTGATTTCTTCGCATTCAGAGCGCGCTGCTGCAGCATCAATCAAGGCGACACCGTTCTGAGAACCAACGCGTTCCCGAAGGCGACGGTGAGCAGCAGTCATAAGCTTTAAGCATCCGGCCGTCCGAAAAACTTTCTCGGCAAGCCGAGTGGGAGAGACATGAGAAACCAGAGACCCCAGTTCCCGGCGAACATCCACAGACGACGTCAAAGCATCCAGAGTACGCACGTCTGGAGTCTGGGCGCACGGAGACACAACTTCGGCGGGGTCGAAGCTTGGAATCACTCGCTCCAGCTCCCGGAGGTCTTCATCAGTAAGTGCCTCGTAACCCACGAGCACACAGGGGCCACCGTACGCATTCGCTATGTGGCGCCCTCTTCTGAAGTCTTCAGCTCGCGCGGGGGTACTCACCAGAAAGGCACGTCCCTCTGGCTTCACGCTGGGAGCGATATAGTTCTGGGGAACATCAGAGTCCCCCAACGCCGTGACTTGATCCCCTGTGGTTGTCACCAGACCCTGACGAAACAGCCGATCGACCTCTTCTGTGGACAAAGCCGTGGGGCACCAAAGGCTCGCGGTCTGAAGACACCAGGAGTTCCCTCAGAGAATTCAGAGTGAGATTCCCCACGTGAAACCACTGGTGGCGAGAGATCACCAACACCGGCCGAGTTCATGTCATCACCAGGGAGATCCTCAGTCGGACCATCGACCTGTGAGTCGGTAGGTTGGGATGCATGGGCTGGGGCGCTAGGGCTGCCACCTGGCGATGTGGCCGAACCAACATCTCCACCCTGCGACATATTGGCAGTTGCCGAAGCAGGACAAGTGCCTGTGGCGTCGCCTGCCGCCCCATTCGGTGGGGCGTTTAAGCTCAGAGAAGCGTTCGCTTCCTCAGTCATTAGCGAAAGGACGGAGTTTTGAAAATGATCGCCTGTTTGGCAAGTCAAATTCAAGTTTCTGAGTCTGAGAGAATCAGATTGTGCGACGGGACACCAGAGACTCTGAAAACCAGGTAACTGACAAAGAGTTGCAGCTACGCTACGCTCTGAAAACCGTCTATCAGAATGTTTGATAGGCCTGGCCATGATACACAGCTTGGAGAAAGTTCCGCACTGATGGATCGTGACCAGGAGGGGCGGTTGACATGATGTTAATTCCGATTTTCGAGCGACAGGTGGATATTACGTTACGATGTGATTGGTTATACTATGGGTTATAAGCGAAAGGGACTTTGGGACGCGGCGCACCCGTGCGACATCTGTGGAAGATTGTGGATAAACCTTCGCCTGACTGTAAAGGGGCCCAAAGGGACCAGAAGTGTACTTCAGAGTGTGCACAACTGTTAAGATCAACTACACTGTGTCTGGTCACCGGACTTTCCCGACGATGAATGCCTAAGTTCTGGCGGAAAGTCTCTCAGAAGAACGTATCTCTGAGAGACCTCATCCCGTTACCGTCCAGCGCGACGATGGATGGTTCAAGGATTCACAACATATACCCGCAGAGACCAAGTATCGCGCGCCGGACGCCGCGCACCCGCGCAACCCTCAAGATCTTCATGTACGTTGAAGCATTAGTGCTCCGTACTCTGATTTCGTATTCAAGACTCTGGTATCTCTAACTCTGAGTGACCAAGACTCTGAAAACCAAGTGATATCGGACTCTGAAAACCAGGATACCAGACTCTGAAACCACCGAAGATTCAAGACCATACTGAAACCAAGTGAACCCAAGTTCAAGTTACGCATTCAAGTGATTACTGACCTGCACATCCCCCGTAATGACGTCTCCACCTGTCAACCCATCGAGATCGGCTGCACAGACTGCATACTGAGACCAAGTCAAAGTACCAGATGTATACAAAGACCAAGAGTACCTGAGATATGAAGACTGACTGCATAAAGGACGCAAAAGACGACAAGAAGGAGAGAATTACCAGAGATATATGATAGTTATGAGGAAGATAAACGATAAACAGAGTTCAATTTGCTTGCTACTGCACAAGTCCGCTTGAGAGGTATCCAAGCCACTGCGTCATCACGTACGTCGTGTGATCTCCACCAAATTCAATCCCCTTAGGTGGAGATCAGGTAACGTAGAGACCTGAAAGGACCCGCCTATTCCATATCCTAGTTGGGTCGTTTGTTTTGTCTCTAGCGGTAGCCCATTTCATATTGATCGTTTAGACAGGCTCTGGAAACTAGACAGTCGTTTTCAGAGTGCAAGGTAGACTGTTATATATAGCTGATTGTATTGGTTTATATCTTCCCTCTATATTAGAGGGTGGTGCGCGAACGTAAAGGGATACCAGACAGACCAGGTGTCTGGTAGTAAGTCCCTAGTTGACCTGGAGTGTTAGCCCACCGTTCAAGGGCCTATAAAGAATAAGAACGGCTGTATATATTTGTATATTTTCGAACTCTGTATATTGGTTGTTTATCTCTGAAAGTCAGGTATCTCGGTTCTGGATTTGTGATATTCAGACACCGAATTCAGACTCTCTCTGGTATATTAACCGCTTTTCGACCGCCGACTTCCTGGAAAACACTTTGGCTTCCAGAGATTCCGACTCCCGAACGCTCCTGGAAGGATTTCCTGAATACCGACACCAGACTCCAAGGGAACCCCAACCTCTCTTCACAACACATTCTCAGACTCCGGCGAGGGTCATATTTCCGAAGACAACGAACCCACGAGGATACCGCAAGGTACCACACGCCAACCTACCGTTGTACGGCTCTGAAAACCCTTTTTCAGTAGTCGTATAACTAGGGTTCACTATACGCCCCCTGCTCCGCGACCAAAGTTTCACCGACTTCGCGACAGTATCCATCAAGAATCACCAGCACTGCTTCGTATCGTGTACCATTTTCCTTGCTTGGGATCAACAGATCAGCGTACACCACTTGATTCGGCTCTTTGAGTTTCCGATCAAGCTTCTTCCGAAGAGGTTTCTTCTTCTGCTTCGCATATGATAGGCATCACACGTGTTCAGTTGTCGTCGCGTCAGCATCATGCCACGCACGAGACCCTTGTCGACCATAGTCTTCAAGTACTGTGGGCACGTGTGCGCCAAGCGCTCATGCCATAGCGTCAGTGATCCAACGCCTTCAGCTATCGTGAAATTGCATCTTGCTCTATGTGACACACCAAATGTATCCACTTCGGAAGAGTGACTAAAGTCACTCTTCAATGTAACCCCGTTACATCCTCCCCCACTTAGATTCGACTATCGTCCAATCAGAGAAGAGAGAAAATCCCTTTCACATTTCTCTCTTCAATGTCGAAATTGATCGACCTGCCGCCAGCTCTTATCGCTGCGGCTTCTGCTCTCACAGAGCGCAGGGCGCACTGCCAACGCGTACCAGGCTTCCTTGGAAGTCCAGCAACATGTCTGCAAAGGGTGCAAACCCAGATGCGCAAGCGTCTTCACGGAAGAAGGCTGCAAAGCCAACTTCCAAGCCAGCCAAGCCTCGCGGCAAGGCTTCGGCACTTCATGAGGCCACCGATGTGGCCTCCAGGGCTCTTAGCTCGCCCAGCAGCACTGCTGCGACGGCTAGCCCTAGCCAAAGGCGCAGTAGGTCTCCGTCCCTACCGCCTGATACTCGACCGAATCCTCGGTTCGAGTATAGGGACCATAGTCCCGGTTCCTGGAGTCCTTCCGAACAGGAAGCGACTCTTGTCAGCTACTCGGGCGACGAGAGCGTCAACGGCGACGCCGAGGGCAAGCCTGCGGCGGGTGCTCCGACCACGGAGGAGCACCATGGAGACGAGGACACCGCGTCCAAGTCTCCCGACAATACCAGCGGCCGTGGTGGCGACACTACGCCACCACCTGTCAGAAATCTGACACTTTCGGAAGGGCGTAAACGCACCCGGGCCATTCTGGCAGAGGAGAAGGTGCCCAGCACCAACTCCAAGAAGCGTCATGCTTCACAGTCTCCTTGTCAAGACATGACAAGGAGAAGGGGGATCGAAGTGATCTTCGGCCCCGACGACGTCGACGATGACGACGCCGATGAGGAGGAGGGGCTCATCCTCGAGCCCCAAGAGATCACTAACGATCTCGATGAGCAGCAAGAGCTCTTTCAGGCTGCTCAACAGCCAATGCGCACCGCACCAACGGTCGCACGTGAGTCTCATCAACACGATGAGGACTCTGCCCACCAGCGGGGATACTACCCGCCCGATCAAGGCTCGGGAGCTGCTGCGTATCTCGATCAGCTCCAGGACCCACGTCCTCTCATAGGGGGCCATACCTCCAAAGGCGCCTATGAGCGGGCCTTGGTTCAGAAAGAACCTCTCTTTCAAGGCAACCTCTCTGTTGCCAGGTGCGTGCTTCTAGCACAGCACCGAATTCCTCTCAAGGAATTCACCACGCTTCGCAAGTAGCCTGAGACTAAGGGTGGTCTCAAGCCCACATGGGGTTACCCATGGGTTCTCCCAGAGAACACCGCGTCGTGGGTCGACGCTGAGGACCTCTACTGGCAATGGGTCCGGTTGACAGTCAAGTTAACCCAGGAGTACAACAAACTCCGTGACGAAGATCACCTGGAGGACATCCTCCGCCTCCGGGACCTTCGTGTCCAGTTTGCCCACCTCGTAAGCAAACGTCAGCTCCATCAACAGATGGAGCGACTGAGAACTGAGTCTCAGTCCAGCGCTCGTAGTGAGCGCGGGTATGGAACACATACACCTGTGTTCCAACCCCGTTCAGCGGCTAAGAAGCCGCGGACTACTTACGAGGCTGCCGTCGTGCCTCTTCCCAGCACGCGACAGCCTTCGGGCAGTCAACCTGGAGCCGCTCAATCGGCTCCCAGGTACTCTGCGACGCAGGGTACCCGCGCCACTTCACTCGAAGCTGGCGCTTCCCACCGCGACGCCGCTCCTGGAGAACCCGCTCCACATGGTAGTGGCGTTCTCCGTTGCGGTCAAGCAAAGCCGGAGGAGGCCTCGCTCGACTGCTCTTTCGAGCCGTCCCCGACGTTGGGGACTCAGAGGTCTTCGACTGGGCCTCTTGACCAACTTATTGCTGAGCAACAGGAGGAGATCCGTCTCCTCCGAGCGCGTGTCCTTGCGCTTGAGGGTGCTCTTGGTCTTGAGCATGGCGGCCAAGCTGCCTCTGCATCCGACCAGCCTGGTGTCGTGCGCCAGTTGGAAGACCTGCGTCTCGCGATGCAGGATCTTCATGGTCGTGTAGACCGTAGTGCCTCTTCGCGGGCACTTGACTCTCTTCGACAAGAGGTCTACGACCTTCAGGCAACGATGTCTCGCCGGGAGTCGCAACCGTACGCGTACTCCCCGTCGTCGCGCGACTCGCGCCTAGGGGCCTACTCGCTTGGCCCCTCGGTGTATCCACACTGCTCGTACCTTCCACCGGGGTACGGCTTCGCCCCTGGGAGTCACCAAACTCCCTATTACCTGGGGCGCTCTGCGCCTGACGCTTAACCTCGCGTCGAGGAGGTTCACTCTCCTCCTCGCGGCCGCCTTCAACCTCTTGAGGGGCCGCATGACCCTGAGGGTCATGGTACCGCTTCAGACGACCCACATAAAACGTCGGGTGGGTCGTCATCGACTTAGGCAAGTCGATCGTGTAGGCAGCGCCGTGCCTACCAAGGACCTTGAAGGGTCCAATGAAGCGATGCTTCAACTTGTTGCTCACCGTGGAGCTAACAGTGTTAAGAGGTAGGTTCTTAGTGTCGAGTAGCACTAAGTCACCCACATTAAATACGCTTAAGTTTCCTCTCCCATGTTGGTCTGAGTACTCCTTTTGCTTGTCCTGTGCGAGTGCCATTGCATCTCGCACCCGGCTGATCACATTTAGCCTGTTGCCGACAAATATCGACAACTTCTTCCGCAACGCGGCTGGTTCCACACCGGAAACCTGGGAGGAAAGCTCTTTCCGAGCCTCTCCCCCACTTACTCTCGAAGCCGCGGTGCCCCCACCCAGTGTGAGCGGCACCAGGGGGTTCCGAAGCCCGTTTAAGTAGAACGGCGTGAACCCCTTTGACGCGTGTACCGCGTTGTTGAGTGCAAACTCAACCATAGGCAGCTGCGCTGACCAAAAGCGCGGCGCCTCAGCGCAAACACTGCGCAGCACGTCCTCAACCACTCGGTTGACGCGCTCAGTCTGACCATCGGTCTGCGGATGGTCCGCCGTTGACATAGTCAACCGTGTTCCAAGCAACTGGAACAGCGTTTTCCAAAACGCAGCGGTAAACCGCGGGTCGCGGTCAGAGACAACAGTCTCAGGCAACCCGTGATAGCGGAAGACGCTATCAAGGAACAACTTCGCAGTTTGTTCCCCGGTAATGGTCTCAGAGACCGGAGCAAGATGCACCATCTTGCTCAACCGGCATACAAACACCACAATGCCGGTGTTCTTCTGGTCATCGGCCGGAAGGCCGAAGCCAAAGTCGAGACTCATCGACTTCCAGCAGTCCAGTGGGACTGGCAGGCTCTGCAGCGGAGCCGACGCGTGCCCCGCCGGCTTCACGCGCTGACATGTTTCACATGTCTTGATGTACTTGGCCACCCACTTGTACATGTGGGCCCACCAAAACATCAGAGAGACCCCATGATAGGTCTTCTCTCGGCCCAAGTGGCCACTCGAAGGCACATCGTGTGCCTCGTGAATATCATACTTCAGATCCTCGTCGTTCGGAACAACGACTCGCGGAGGATCCCCGGGCTCCACCCGATAGTGGAGCAGGCCATCGGCCCACTCATAGCGGTGGAGCCGTACCCGCTGTCGAGGCGTAAGCCATTCGACCTTGGCATCCGTGCCAGCGGACAAATACCGTACAATAGGGGCGAGGGTGTCATCGTCCCGATACGCCAAGCGTATTCGATCGTAAGATCCGTCGTGGCCCGACTAATATGAGCGAACTCATAGTCGGGCCTGCGCGACAAAGCGTCGGCAAGCGTGTTGAGCTTGCCAGGCTTGTATTCAACGCGGAAGTTATACTCCGCGAAGAATGACAGCCAACGCGCCATCCGCTGCGATAAATGCGGCGTATGGATGGCTGTCCGCAAGGACGCGTGGTCCGTATAGACCACAAAGGGCCTTGAGCCCAGAAGATGCACCCTGAACTTGACAAGGGCGTACTTCATCGACAAGAGTTCCTTGTCGTGAACGGGATAATTCCGTTCGGTAGCCTTCAGCTGCCTGGACTGGAACGAGATCACCCTATCTCGTCCCTCATCGTCCTGCAATAGCGCACAGCCAATTGCATAGTCGGAAGCGTCACAGACAACGCTAAACGACTTGGCATCGTCCGGCAACGCCAGGACGGGCGCCCATTGCAAGCTCGCCTTGATGCTATCAAAAGCATCCTGGTGCTGGCGCTCCCAGCACCACTCGGCCTCCTTCTTCAGAAGGTCCGACAAAGGCTTTGCGAGTCCCGCATAGCCAGCACTGTACTTGTGCAAGTAGTTGGCTAAGCCCAACCCTTCCTCAGGTCCTTCTGTGACCGAGGAACAGGCCATGCCGCAATGGCTTTGACCTTGTCGGGATCCGCTCGGACCCCGACGCTGCTGACGAAGCAGCCGAGGACCTTAATCTCCTCAGCTGCGAAGACGCTCTTGTCGATGTTGGCATAGAGCTTGTTAGCTCTCATGACCTCAAACACTCGACGGAGGTGCTCCCGATGCACCTCTATAGCCGTCTTGCCTCCCTCGGCACGGCTATGGACGAATATATCGTCAAAGTACGTCTGCGTGAACGCACGCAAAGGTCTAAACAACTGTGTGGCCAAGCGATTGAAGGTCGCTGGTGCGTTGGATAGACCTTGTGGCATTACCAGCCACTCCCAGGGCATACCGCTCGGCGTGCTCACGGCCGTGAGCGGGATATCACACTCCCGCATCAGGATCTGTAGTATCCATCCACCAGATCCAGTGCGCTGTACAGCGTGCAGCCGGCCATGTTGTTCAACAACACATCCTTGCGAGGGATCGGCGTCTGTGCTGGCACAGTCGCGCTGTTCAGCTTATTGTAAGCATGAACCAGACGCCACTTCCCGTTCGGCTTGCGAACGCAGAAGGTTGGCGTCGAGTGCGGGGACTTCGACTCCCGCACCATTCCCGCTTTCGCCTTCGCGGCGAAGAACGCGTCAATGACGTCGCTCTGCTCTCGAGGCAGGGGCCATTGACGCGTGACACAATACTTTGTGCCTGGCACGAGATCAATCTCGTGCCTGATCCCTCGATCCGGTGGGAGCTTTGAGGGTGGGTCCTTGGACACCACGTCCTCAAACTCCTTCACTAAAGGATACAGCGGATCCTGTGGATTCTTCAGAATCTCGGAGTCCGTGCGCGACGCACGTTGCTTCCGGAACTCCTCCAGGACGTCTTCGCCCATCAAAGAGGAGGAGTTCAACTCCTCTGGAGTGGGCTCCGGCCTAAGGAGAACCATCTACGATATCTCCCCGGCCTTCAACTCGACCAGGAAGTCCTCCATCGCGACTTCCTCGAGGTTCAATAGCTCTGATACCTCAGGCAGGGGTGCCAACTCGATGGCCCCCGCCTTCACGCGATGCCCGGTCACGCTGTCGAAGATGTGATAGAACTCTTCGACCGGCTGTGACCTAGGAGCCTTGAGCTCCTCTCCCAAGTCCTCGTGGACTTCTTCGGGATGGTATTCCACCAACCCCGGCTTACGACCATGGCGTGGGGTTAACTTACCCACGCCCAGTGGTGCCACTACGTCGGCACCACGAGCCATCATGGCTCCATGCGGAACTGCGTTACCCGCATTGGAAACACCCTTGGTGTCTTCCTGATCAGTTATGGTCTGAGCGACCTTGCGTGGAACTACTTCTCTCACGCCTGGTGATGCCATTCCTTCGGCATCACGAGCCCTCGTGGCTCCATGCGGAACTGCGTTACCCGCATCAGTTATGGTCTGAGCGACCTGGCGTTGAACTACTTCTCGTACTCCCGGCGATGCCACTACTTCGGCATCGCGAGCCATCTTGGCTTCCTGCGGAACTCTTTTATCCGCTTGTGGACCTAAGTTACCCACCTGGTTAGTGCTCTCGGGCACTACCACAGTCGCAGCCTGCGACTTCGTGCGTGGGGTCCTGCTGTCGTTGCAGACCCACACGTAGGGCAAGGGCCTCCGCCCGTTGCCCCGGCCACCCATGGCCCACGATCACTTCTCGTGTGGGGCGATGTAGCACCGACTACACCAGCCCCAAATACTCCTCGGACGCTGCCGCGTCCTGGCGGTTCCAGCGAACGCCCTTAGTCCTGACAGAGGTGGGACCATGACTCACCAAAGCTCTGTCAGAGACTGCAGGCCGGCTAGCCCCAATGGCTTTGCCGCGCCAATCGATCCAGGGCTCGTGCTTCTCAAGCCACGGCATCCCTAGGATCAAGTCGTACTTGTCCATCTCGAGGACAATAAACGACTCCACGCTGTCGAAGTCCTCAAACGTCACAGCCAGGTCCACCTGGACCTTTGGTACTTCCACCACCGTACCATCGGCTAGTCGTACGGCGACTAGCCCACTTCCCTCGCTCTCACGTAGATCGTCCTCAAACTTGCCGCGGTTCCTCGCGACAGTTTGTCGGCGAGCAAAGTTCTTGCTCGCCCCAGAGTCTATCAAGACTCTAAAGGGGTTGTTAAACCCCCGTACACTCGCGTGTACTACCAGCAGCCCACCGCTGCCCTTCTCCGCTTTGAGAGTCCCAAGACTCTCTGGGGCTAAGTCTCCACTGCGTGTGCCTCCCGCACCACCCGCATGGGGACTTAGTGTTTCCCCAGTAGGGCGCCCCGCCCCTACTGGTCCCCGGAGTTCCCCTAACTCTTGGGCGCCGGCTTCTTCCAGCGGCCCTTAGAGCCCTGAGGCTTGGAAGACCTCTTCCATTGCCCCCCAGAGGGGCAGACACGTGCGAAGTGTCCGGAACGCCCGCACTCGAAACAGCGGATGCGTTTCTGCTCGGCGAGCCCAAAGTCCATAGGGGCTGGTCCCGAGCCTGCTCCATTCCCAGGAGCACTGGCTGACGCCGTCGTCGGCTGTGGCCTTGCCACGCAGAGGCAGGAGTCTGAGCCTGTGTATGGCTGTACTCCTCCTGGAGCGCGACTTGAATCGCCTCCTCCATCGTGTTGACCTGCACGCGGAACAGTTGCGTGCGGGCCGGGCTTACTCTTAAGCCGTCCATGAACACAGTTACTTGGATGTGTTCAGGTAGGGGGTTTCCTACCAGAGATGCCGCGAGAACGCGCATCACTTGGATGTACTCGTGCAGGTCACGTTTCCCTTGCTTGCAGGCTAGGAAGCGTGACCGCTGGCGATACTCATAGTTTGCCGGGAGGAATGCGGCCCGAAGCTGTTCGCACAGCTGGGCCCAGGATGTAAAACATCCAGGCGACGTCGCTTCGCGCGTGTACGCCCATGTCTTCGCTCGACCCCCGAGGTTAGACAGCGCGAAAGCGACCCGAAGTCGCTCCACCGAGATGAGAGCCGCCTCCATGGCGAGCTCAACTTCTCGGATTCAGAAGTGAAGGTTTTCACCTTCTTTCCCTTCATAGGGAAGAACCTTGAGTCTTAAAGGCTTGGGTTGAGCCGACCTCGGTTCAACCACAGGAGCCTCAAAGGTTCCTCGAACGTGCTCAATGAACCCACGTTCGTGTGGTGGAGCGGATCTGCCAAAATCTCGTTAAGGCAGGTCTCGATCGCCACTTGCGCCCAGACACCGACTAACGGAGGGGGTCCCCCGATGATCCGTGATCTTGCTGCGTGTAGTGTTCACCTTGTGTACCCGTCGGTAGGCGGGTTACGCTCTTCCAGGTGACTTCTGAAGATGTCTTGGGACGAGAAGAATGTCTTGAGTGACGCAGGGGTGTGAGATAGCGTGGGAATACTTCACTCTACCTCAGAGGGGTTGATCCGGGTCGTAGGCGAGTTCTCGAGCCTTGATCCGGGTGCCTGGTACTTGATCCAGGTCTTCCAATAGTCCAATGTTCGGGATCTGGTCCCTTCCTTTCCGTTGCTTGCCGCTTCCTTTAGCGGGGGTCTTGAGGGGGTGAGATTCAACGGGATCTTTAGGCTAAACAACCAATTCCTTCCGATCCGATGTATGCACTTAAAGGATAGTTCACTAGATAGGGCAAAGCTGGCCAATATATTATCCAGACTTAACCGCTATACTAGGTCACGTATCCTTACCTTCTTGACGCTTGTAGGGCTAATGTAGTTCCCGGTTCCAGGCGTAGCGAAGACACTTGAGTGGTTCAGGGCAAATTCGATTCTGTTTATGGTTATTCATATGCCTACTAATCCCATCCTGATTTGCTATCCTACGATCACATGACACTGGCTACATAGCTGATCTCTAGCTTGGTTCCCCTAACCCTGATCTTGAGCCGATTCCGTACTTAACCGAAGCTTGATCTCGTACTTAACCGAAGCTTGATCTCGTACTTAACCGAAGCTTGATCTCGTACTTAACCGAAGCTTGATCTCGTACTTAACAGGGACTTGATCTCGCACTTGATCGGGACTTGATCGCTGTCTGATCCCGCTTGGTAGTCGTCCGGGGAATCCGGATCAGGCCACCAGAAGAGTCTGCGTCGCGCCTGGGGCTGAACTTGGTCCGGAGCTGATCTCGTACTTAAACGGGAGAGGATCACTGCGTGATCCCACTTCGTCGCTGCCCGGGGAAGCAGGATCAAGCTGTTAAAAGACTTCGGGGCGCCGGGGTGAGCCAATCGTGCTCACTTGGGACCCCATCATCGCTGATCGCGCGAGAACATCCTCGATCTCTCCATTCTTCCTCCGGTAGGACTCGGATCACCCACGAACACTGCTCCACTTGCTCCTCCGCCGGTGTCTCTGTTGCCTGTTCCCCGGCGGGACCCATCGTATCTTCGTCTGATTCGACTCAGATCTGGGGATCACAGGTCCCCCCTGTCGCTCGTTCTGACTCTATTCGGGTTCGTGGCTGATATCGCCTCTCCGGGAAAAATTCTCGTTCGCTTCACCACATCCGCCCCCAGCACGTAAGTTGGGCTGCCGCAGCTCACTTCGGGCTTATTTCCACATTCATCACCTGGGACACAAGTCGTTCAAGCACCACCACTCCTTCACGATGTCCGATCCGCCTCCCTCGCCCCCTTTGACGCCGAGAACGCCTTCGAGCGAACACTCGATCCGATCCGCTCGATCCACCACCTCACGCTTCTCAACCCCTGGGGTAAACCCTGAGCTGGTCACTTTGCAAGCGAGACTGGCCCATAGCCAACGGATGCGCGAAACCTTGAGTCGCGATCGGGACCACCTGGACGACACCGTTCGCCGGTTGCGATCCGACATGGAGGAATTGGAGCGCTTCCGGGACGACCAGGCGGAGGAGATCTTGCGGCTGAACGCCGAAATCGCTCGTCTGCGGTCGGGAACCGGAGATGTTATCGGTGGGGACGCGATCGCCGCCTTGCAGGATCAGCGGGCTCAGCACGATGCCGAACGGCGGGAGTCTGAGCAGCGAATGGCCCGGATCCAGGCGCGGCTAGACTCTGCGCTCGAGGATCTCGACTTCCGGTTGGCCGAACTTCGCGTAGCAGGGGAGACAGAGATCGAACTCCGGGATGAGCTTCAGGATCGCGAACGGGAGCTCGCCGCCGTGCGCCATGACTTGACTCTCACTCAGCGTAGCCTTGACCGCTCGCAGAGGAACGATTCCTTCCAAGGCCTACCAGCGGCCATGGCCACGTCCGCTGATCTGGCTCGTCCTTCAGCAGAGGAAGCTCGGTTGAGGTTGGAGTTGACGCGGACTCAAACAAAATTGCTCACCGCTCGAGCCGAGGTTGCGTACCTGGAACGCGAGGCCGAGGGCTACCAGGCAGAGCTGGCCCGGGTGCACCTCGCCCTGGAGGATGTGTCCGCACCGGATTCTCACGCTCCTCCCTCGGGCGCAACTGCCGACGCCGCCGCCATCTCCAATCTGGAGCAAGATCTGGCGGACGCTTTGGGAAATCTGGAAATAATTCAGCACGACCGAGACCAGCTCTCCGTCCAGCATCGTGCCGCGATGGTCGAGCGGGATCAGGCCGTCGCAGACCTGGACCAGGCCCGCCTCGACCGGGATCAGGCGATGCAAGATCTCAATCGAGTCACGGTGGATCGTGATCGAATCCAGGTCGACCTGGACGACGCCACCCAAGACCGTTTATCGGTCCTCGCCGACCTTGACGTGGCCCGTTCCGCCCGGGATGCGGCGACACAGGAACTCGACCAACTCCAGCGACCGAACGCATCGGCCCTCGCTGACCTCGACCAACTCCAGCGACAGAACGCAGAGCTTCGACAGGCTCATCAAGAGCTGGACGCTGATTATGCCGAAGCCGAACAACAGCTGCATCACGCCGAGGATTCCTCTGCTCGGTTGTCCTCGTGGATCGCGGATCGACGGGCGGCTCGTGCCACCAAAAGATCTCGAAGCGCCTCCGCCTCCCCGGCCGTTCCTCCTTCCTCACGCAAGCGTCCAGATCGGAGCTCCTCAGCCCCTTGTGATCTAAAACCTGCGGCTGCCAAAGCTCCCGGATCAACCCAGCCTGTCACACCAACGGTGGTTCCGACCTCGGCAGGATCAACGGCGAGCCCGCTGGATCTGTTGGCGGATCAAGCTTCTGGGCAGGCCGGAGGGGAGGAAACCGACACTCCAGCCCCTGATCCGACCCCGGCATCGACGGATCAGCCCGGATCGCTCCCCGACGATGGTGATTCGCAGGACGAGGAAGAGGAAGACTCCGACTACGATCCCCAGCACCCATTCCCATCGCCGTCCGAAGAGGACGAGAGTCCAGAACCCAGCAATGGAACTAGTTCTGAGGCTGAATCGGAACGTTCCAACGAGGCGGAGGACTCCGAGGAGGACGATGTTCTACGCATGAGCCGCCAACGATCTATCTCGACGCACCGGCGCGAGTCCGGTCAGGTTCCGAGAGGCGGATCTTCCGGTGCTCGTGGATCGGGGTCTCCGGACGGCTCAAGCTCATCTCCGGATGGATCAGGCCCGCCGTCTCCGGGATCACCTCCGGGTTCCCCGTCACCGCCGCCACCTCCTCTTGGCGGTTCTCCGCCCCTCGGGCTCCAACCACCTCTGTTCCCGGTCGCCTCTTTCATTCCAGGGTACGATCGGCAGCGTACCTTCGCGGCCGCGGACATCGAACCGTGGGATCCGCAGGTGATCGGGCAGTATTCGATCGTGGGTCTGATTGCCAATTCTTTGGGCAAACGGTTGTTGATCCCTTCGGGTTGGCTGTTCCCTTCTCGGATACAGGCTGGGCCTGCACCGACCCCCGGCACCGAATACCTCAACGAGTTGATCACCGGTGTGAACGTGCTTGATCTGCTGGCTCCGGAGCCGTGGAACGACTTCGCGAACCCGGGTCCCCTCACGTTCGACCTCGATTTGCATGAGAGGGAGGGAACACCCCTCGCGGCCGTGGCCGCCACCTATCGCGTCCTGGAGGAACGGCACCGCCAGGCGTTTTGGGAATCCACCCATAACCTCGAGATTACCTCTGCCATGCAAGATGCGGATCTCGAACTGCAGCGATATTACGTCGCTCGCAAGGCCAGGCGGAGTCGGGCTGGGTCTGCTTGGCGCCAGTTCCTCGCCTCCTTCCCCGCCATGATGCGCGACCAGTGGTTCGATCTCGACATCCTGTTGGATCCGTTCTTCCTTCACCTCCCCATTCCGGCAGTGGATGCGGTTCGTTGGTATCCCGGCGTGGCCTCTCGGCGTGCCAACCGGACGGATCCCAACGCGAACGTCCCAGAGCCGGCGAACCTGATCGAGGCTCTGGAGGAGTGTGATGAGGCGGATCCGTGGCGTAACCAGTATCGGCAAGACCCGGTCAACCATCCCGCTACCAGGACCCCCCGCCTTATCGGCAAGTTAAATTCTCCTCCCGCTGGGGCCGCTTCTCCGTAAGTCGTGCTAACTTCGATCACCTGCAGCAAGGCTCGGGGCTTCTCCCCGAGTTCGGATTCGGAACCCCATCCAGGGCCGTTCTGCATTCTTCCATCTCCATTCGTAACTCTCATAATCTCCACTCGTGATTCTCGTAATCTCCATTCCAACAGCCATTCCCATCGTACTCCATCATTTTGAGAACGTGATCCCCTTTCATCTCCATCTCGACATTCCGGATCACCATTTTCCAACGTCAAATTTCCTGCTCACATGCATATACACAAATATAAAACTCTCGCTCTGATCTGGATTCTCCTCCACATCAGCTTCCTCGATCACGGCGAGGCAACCCTGTTACCTCGCCTGACTTCCCTTACACTTCTTCGTGCGACTGCATCACGCCAAACCGATTTCGGTTAGCATGATCACGTAGGAACGCGCTCAATATAGCTCCACAGTTAAGATCAGCTTCGTCAACCCAAGTTGGCTCATCATAACCGACCCAGTGCACCAGGAATTCACGATAGATCCGGCCATAGCGAGTTCGCTTCCCACTTCGCATGTCCGAGATCCGTTCGACCTCATACTCATCGGCGTCAGATCTGGGACCCAACTGTCTTCCGGAAGGAGGATCTCATCGAAAATCGAGCCGATCTGCTTCATCTACCGTCAACTCGATTCTGCGGTCGATCCGGAAAGTTCCGTACCAGCTTTAGCTTAGAAACATGGACCACTGGGAAGATATGGTAACCTGATCCCGCGATCTCCAGCTTGATCGTGAATTCATTGAGCTTCTCTGCAACACGGAACGGGCCGTGCCAAAGGTGAGCAAGTTTACGCGCATATCCTCCCTTCACACGATCTAGATACAGCCAAACTTGTGATCCGACTTCGATCTGATGCGGATCGACGTCCTCATTGTGTCGATCAGCTCGGTTTGCGATATCGCCTCTCGCAGCCTAGCGTTGACTTGCTCTCGTGACTGCTGATAGTATCTCTGAATCCGATATCTCCACCGTCTTGGATCGCGATCGTGGCGTCGGGTCGACCCGATCGGGATCGTCGCTTCCAACGTCGATCTCGGATCCCATCCGTGTACCAAATAGTGAGGGGTATCTCCCCGAACCCGATCGTGAGCCGTGTTAATAGCGAACGTCAACCTCTCCGCGTATTCATCCCAGTCCTTTTGATCGAGGTCTTGAACATACATCTTGATCGCCCTAGTCGCCGTTTGCACCATCCGTTCCGCAGTCCTATTGGCCTGTGGTCGGTAGGCCATCGTTGCCCGTTGTCGCTGCCCCAGGATCTTATTGAACGATCTGAAGAAGTCGGACATGAAACCCGGTTCTCGATCGTGCCTGATCATCTCGCTGGCTCCAAATCTGCGGAACACGCATTCTTCATAAGATTCCGCGACGGTCTGGGCCGATCGGGAGGAACTGGCCTTTGCGATCACATATCCCGTGAACAGATCGACCCAGATCAGCAGTTCGGTGTTGCCTTTGTTGGATCTGGGCAGAGAGGGTATGTGATCCATCGCTATGATCTGGAATGGGTATGTCGCTTGCAGATTCCCAGGCGACTCGCCCCGGATCGTGGGTCTCCCCTTTCCGGTCTCACAGTCTACACACTCGCCTACGTATCGCTGCACGCTCCGATATAACCCCCTCCAGTGGAAATAATCTCGGATCCGCTGATAAGTGCGTCCGATCCCCTGATGCCCCCCTTCCAGAGTCGTATGGTAGTGGTGGAGGACATCCTGCTGTAGCGTTTCTGGGACCACAAGCCTCATCAGGCGATCGCGATCACCACTTGATCTCGGCCCTGGTGGGCAGTAAAATAGCAGATCTTGTTCGTCTACCTCGTACTCGGAGGCGATCTTGGCGTAGGATCCAGATTCGGCTCGAGTGAGATCCGCGATCTGCCCAGCCAGGTACTTCTTTAGTCCTGCGATCCAGACCTCCTCGTCCTGGGCTCGCCTGATCCGATCAACCCGCATCTCCCGGATCAGTTCCTCTCGCAGGACAGCGGCACCAGGTCGCGCTCGGGCTGCACGCGTGGCTACGGCCGACACTTGCACAGTTCGATCTTCAACTCGAGGGATCAACCTCATTAAGTCGATTCAGGGTGATCCGATCGCATCGATCTGCCTCATCGTGGACCTCGATCCCGCTTCCTCGTTGCAGCGCGGCGCTCGCCAAGCTATCTGCACTCCCATTCCAGTCTCTCTTCAGATGGACAAGCTCGTGATCTCCCCAATTCCGCAAATGATCCAGCACTTTCTGTTTCAGTAACGTCAATCCTGGCGCCTTACAGTCGATCTCGCCCCGGACTTGTCGGATCACCAGGTTTGAATCGCCACAAACGACCAAACGGCGGCGCTCTAACTGTACGATCATGCCAAGACCTAGCAAGAGTCCACGGTATTCCGCTTTGTTGACAGTAAGACTCTCCGCATAATCCGATCTAGCCTTGATCACTTTCCACTCCGGCAAACTCCACACGATCGCGCTGAAAGCGCCTCCTCCTCGTTTCACGAGTGCCGAACCGTCGAAACTTATGACCCACAACTCCTCATCTGGGTCTACGGTGGGGATCGGCATCTGGATCCGACGTTTTGGCTCCTTTCGTGGCGCGATCGCGATCAGGGCTTCGTCGATCTCCGATCTAGGCGTTATATTAGCAGCGATCGCCCCCAGTATCGCATCCTCTCCCTTCGTAAATTTCGTGATCTCGAGTGTCCATGGAGACAGAAGAGCAGACCATTGTCCCAGACGTCCTTGGAGGCCGGCAGACTTGAACAGCCAGGCAAGCGTGGAGTGTCGGGTTAGGACCTTGATCCGACGTCCCACCAACAGGGTGTAGTGTAGATCCAAGATCCGAAGTAGAGCCAACACCTCCTTTTCGGCAACATTATAGTTCAGCTCGTTCGTCTTCAAGGTTCGGCTGGCAAACGCGACCGGGAGGTAGATCTGGTCGTGTTCCTGCATTAGTGCGGCGGAAATCGCCCAGCCACTAGCATACACGATCACCACGGGTAACTTCGTCATGTCGAAGTGACGAAGGATCGGGGTCGACGCGATCTTGGTTTTCAAGGCTGTAAACGCCCTGTGTGCCCTACCCCACCTCTCGTCGCCAGTCTTTAGGCCCAGGTTGGCTCCGATCTCGCTTGAACAGGGTGAAGACATCGCCCCCAAGTCAGGATCCGGTGTACTATCGCTTCTTTGAGTCGGGATATCTATTGATCTATCCCGACTCGACTTAAGCGCGACGGGATCTTGGGTGATCGGGTCCATTCTATCCATGATCTTTCGTAGGTCTGGTCGCTTCTTCAGTTCCGCGAACTCCACTTCACGTAGTTCATACAGGACCGATGCATAGATCGCGTAATCTTCGATGAACCGACTATAGTAGTTCAAACTTCCAAGGAACGATTGCATAGATCGGAGTGATCCAGGGAATGGTAGATCCGTCAGAGATTTCAAGTCCTTCGGGTTTGCCTCCAATCCATTGATCGACACTTTGTGTCCGAGATATTCTACCTTATCCATGCCCCAGAAGCTCTTTGCCACACTGATCGAGAGATTCCATTTATCACAGGCCTCCAATAGGTTTTCCACCCGATCGCACATTTGATCCCATGATCCAGCCGTGATCAAGATATCGTCGATGTATGATCTCCGTCCTAGAACCGACGGGCGACCAGGATCCTCCGGGATCCCTGATTCAAACACATCTGCAGAGTCTTCCGTGTTCCCTGACTGGGAGATCTTCAAAAATCCATATAGGGCGTTGTCCACAAGACGTTGATAGATCTGAGGGGCGTTCTTCAGCCCGAACGGCATACGATTCCACTCGAAAAGGCCAAATGGAGTGATGAAAGCTGAGATCGCGCGAGCTCGATCGGTCATTGATACGACCCAGAATCCACTCGCCATGTCTAATGAACAATACCACAGAACCTTGTCAAGATCTTCTAACAGGTCATTGATCATAGGCATCGGGTAGATCATCAGCCTTGTGAGACCGTTCACCAGCCGATAATCGATACATAGTCGGATGTCTACACCGTTCTTCTTGATGATCACCACGATCGGAGATGCCCATGGCGAGGTCGATGGCCGAATGATCTTGGCAGCTAGGAGTCCTTTGATAAGATCCGATACTTTCTCGCGAAACTGTGGCGCCACCTTTCGGACTCGTTGTGCGATCGGCTTTGCATCACCCACGTCGATATCGCATATAACACCCTTGGCCGCTGGAGGAAGTGCGTTTCCCTTTCCGATCAGGAGATGTCGCTTCTTCTAAATAATCTGCCGAAGTTTCTCGATCTCCTCCGGGGTAGCCGATCCCGGATTTCCTACTTGTAGATCTTCAATCCTGACCTCTTCAGTAGTGGAGATCTGGATCTCTGGTACTACTGCGAGATTAACGGCTAGATCTTCGGCCGAAAAATCGCCACTTTCGTGTAAGTGGGTCTGATCGGCGTTCTCGATCCCTTCAAAAGATGTCGGATCCGGTTCATCCGTTGATTGATCACGAAGTCTATCGTACTTGGCCGTCAGGATCGGGGCGTCCTCAACCGTGGGGCCGGCGTCAGCGTCGGATACATGTTTGATCTCGATTTGAAAATCTGGTTTTTCTGCTTTTACCTCGATCTCTTCTTCGCATGTCCGATCTGTTCGATCTGGGGCCTGGTCTGGCAAGCTCTCATTCGTCTCAGTCTCACGATCTGTTCGATCTGGGGCCTGATCTGGCAAGCTCTCATTCGTCTCAGTCTCACCGCCCCCAGCTTCGCCACTCGGGGTCTTGTCGGAACTGATCGTAATCGTTGGGGTGTCCATGGGATCCTGTTTGGGTTCGAGGAAAGTGACCTTGACTTCGGCTGCGTCGGTTGATGGTGATCGAGATTCCAATGTCGATATCGGTGCAGGATCAAGATCGGTCTTGGCCGTCCTACCTCGACGGAGTATAGATCGCGGCGTAGCGTAGGTCGGCCGTTCGACCGACGGCAAGGGGATCTCCACGGATTCTTGAGGTTCCGGTCTTGCGTCCACAGTCGCTTCTAGAGCTAGATTCTGCCATTCCATGTAGCGCCGGGATCCGACCGACTTGATCAAGTACCATTCCGACATGTAATCGGTGATCCAGTCGTAAAATCTTCTCGCTCAAATTCGTGATCGCCAAGTACCGAGTTCGGCCGGGTCCATTTACCACGGTAGGTACCCATCGGTCGCCTCTGGTCACCCACAATTTCTCCGTAGCCGATAATTTCACTCTCGACGCGGTCTCTTCGGATGCCCCAACTGGGATATGTAGATCTTCCTCCAATTTTACCGATCTTACCTTCTCCCCGTATAATCTCTTGCGACCACTAAGTGGGATCCCCACTTCATTAGGTAAGCACATCGAGCCCTTCGCTAGGTCCATCCGGACCCCAGCCGGAATCATGAAATCCATACCCAGGATCGCATCTTGTCCGGATAGATCCCCGATCCAGATGTCGAAAAAGTAGACCAAGTATCCCGCGAGCGTGATCTTGACCCTCGTCCTTCCCTCAGTGGTGTACACATTATCACCGATCCCAACACATTCCTGTCTCTGACTAGTGTCAAAGTGGCACCCAACCTTACGAGCAAAGGCGGTATCCAAGATGGATACCTCGGCGCCAGTGTCCAGGAGCAAGATCGCTCTTTCATGATTGATCTTGCCTGAGATCTTGGCTTGGCGGAACCATTTCCCTGGTGCGTGGTATTTCCAATATCCCCTGGATTCTCCTTCCTTGAGATCCAGAGCCACTTCCGCACCAGATCGAGAGAACTCATCGATCCGGGGAAGACTCGCGATCTTAGCAGTATACGAATGCAACTTACATGTATTACCGCGCAGATCCGAATTCTCCCTATCTTGATCTCTCGATTTCTTGTTCACATATGCATAGATGCAGTACTCAGAACGCTCGACTCGTACCGGTTTCCAAACCGGCGAGCGTCCTGGTTTAACATCTTTTCCACCTTCTCGGGGAACAATCCGGCATGTCGGGTCGGGTCGTACCACTTGCGGATCTGGTTGTAGAATTCTTCCATGGGGCATTCTCCAGCTTCATGGATCTCCCCACAACCACGGCAGGTATACAGACAGCGATCCGTTGGGTGGCCCCTCTTTCCGCACTTATCACAGGTTAGACGTCTCCAGCCATCCAGATCCGTGTGCTTCCGCGATCCGCAGTGCAAACAGCGACCTCGATCGCGATCTGATCCCCCACGATCCGTGATCCGGCCTCGATCTTGCGCATTCGTGTGTGATCGCGACTGATCCTGTTGGTGGGGAGCGCCCCCAGTGCCGATCGGCTTGTCTTCTGACGCGGCAAGATATATCCTCCGGAGATCGCCTTCAGAATCGGATCCGTCCGATCCGGATATTTCTTCCGATTCCGAGCTCGGATCTTGGGTTTGGATCGCCCGTACCACCGCTCGGGTGGGTGCTGCCGGGGCGCTGGCCGGTGCCTTTTGTCGGTACTTCGATCCGAACGCAGACTTACGCTGTCTGCTTTTCGCCCGTTCCCGGGCACGAAGTACCTCCTCCAGTTCATCGACGTCACTTAGCCGGAGTAGGGTCAGCCGATCAGCTAACTCCGGATCTCCCAATGTCTCGATGTAGTGGTCTACATGTTCCCGGCGGGCCTTAGGGCTCCCATCCTTGATCTTCAGCCTAGCCCGTAAAGCCGCCACGTTGAGCCGGTAGAGATAATCGAGAGGAGTCTCTTCTGATCGCTTGCGAGCATGATAGTATTGCCACGCGACCGACATACCTAACCCACAATACTGGGTCTGGAAACTGTCCAGCAGATCCGCCCACTTGGTTTTCGTCGTTCGGCTGAGCTGCCTGTACCAGTTCTTTGCCGGTCCCGCCATCAGATCTGCAAACGTGAGGCATTTTTCTTCTTCCGTAGCCTGATCACGTTGGAACGCTGACTTGACCTTACCGATCCAGGCCCGAGCGCGATCTTCGTCCAGATCTTTACCCGCAAAATCTTTTAGATCCAAGATTGCTGAGATTCGGACCCGCTGGATCATCGACGATCCTCCTTGACCGATCGTCGCGGATGCGATCGCTGCTCGGCTCGACATCTGTCCACCAGAACTCGGTATGCCCAGATCGTCCGGATCGTATTCCCATGCATCAGGATCTGAGGCGGTAACGGACTCCATGTCAACATCCAACTCCCCCTTTGATCGGTGACCGGGGTGTCGCGAGACTCCGTTCTTTTAAGAAACGATCCATCGCCATCTGGAAGTAGTCGTCCAACTTGTTGCTCGATCCAGTGGAATTAGTCGTCGGCGCGGTCTGGTCCGTCCGGATCCGGCGATTTTCTTGCTGATCAGGCGTCTTGACCTCCAGTTTCGCAGCCACCGATCGCGTATCCTGTTTCTTCATACGCGATTTCAGGAACTTGGCGCCGGAGGGCCCTAACGACATGCGTTGCAGCCTTCTCGGGCTATCGGAGTCTGGTTCCGAGGTCGCTGACGCGTAGCATGACGATCCAGTCTGATAGCCTGGATCGGGCGTCAGTGGGCGCTCGCCGACCAAGATCTTGAGGGAATCGAATAGATCATGGGTCGCAGATTGAATCGCTTGCAGTTCCAAGTCAAATAGAGAGTTTGGGTCGAATTCTCCAGCCACTAAACCAGCCTCTTGGAGCAGATCAAGTAGAATCTTCACCGCGTTCAGGCGGTCCGAGCTAGTCCGGGGTTTCGACACTGGGCCGGTGAGGTTACCGATCTGGCGGACTTGTATGATCGTAAGAACGGGGTCGTTAAGCAAGGTCTCGCTAAGCATCTTCCTGTAATAGGCCTGCTCGATCGCGTCCTTGGTGATCATCGATCCTGGGCTGATCATATCTTCTGGCTCTGAGTCTGGAGCTTTCAATTTCGTCCGGGTGCTCTTGATCTTCTTTTTCTTGGTCGATCTTGAGGCAACAGTGGACTTGGTGAGCAGATTAGGTTTCAGCTTTGCTGATTCCTTATCGCTCATGTGCGGATCCCGATTCTCATCGAGATCCGCGGTGGCCCTCGAAGGGGCCTTGGGAGGAATTCGAGGTTTTTCTTCCAGATCTGGATTGCGATCCAGGTCCGCCTCGTGCCTGTCAGTAGAGATCCTCCCAGAACTCTGCTGATCCGTGGATCTTTCTGTTTTCGTCGGTGCCTCCGTCGATCCAACATTCGTAGGCACTTCTTCCCCTTGTTCTTCTTTTATCTTGACGTCTTCTTGGGACTCACGGTGATATCCGAAGTCACCAGAAGATCCGGGCACGCGCACCATTGTGGTGGAGCGGATCTGCCAAAATCTCGTTAAGGCAGGTCTCGATCGCCACTTGCGCCCAGACACCGACTAACGGAGGGGGTCCCCCGATGATCCGTGATCTTGCTGCGTGTAGTGTTCACCTTGTGTACCCGTCGGTAGGCGGGTTACGCTCTTCCAGGTGACTTCTGAAGATGTCTTGGGACGAGAAGAATGTCTTGAGTGACGCAGGGGTGTGAGATAGCGTGGGAATACTTCACTCTACCTCAGAGGGGTTGATCCGGGTCGTAGGCGAGTTATCGAGCCTTGATCCGGGTGCCTGGTACTTGATCCAGGTCTTCCAATAGTCCAATGTTCGGGATCTGGTCCCTTCCTTTCCGTTGCTTGCCGCTTCCTTTAGCGGGGGTCTTGAGGGGGTGAGATTCGACCGGATCTTTAGGCTAAACAACCAATTCCTTCCGATCCGATGTATGCACTTAAGGATAGTTCACTAGATAGGGCAAAGCTGGCCAATATATTATCCAGACTTAACCGCTATACTAGGTCACGTATCCTTACCTTCTTGACGCTTGTAGGGCTAATGTAGTTCCCGGTTTCAGGCGTAGCGAAGACACTTGAGTGGTTCAGGGCAAATTCGATTCTGTTTATGGTTATTCCTATGCCTACTAATCCCATCCTGATTTGCTATCCTACGATCACATGACACTGGCTACATAGCTGATCTCTAGCTTGGTTCCCCTAACCCTGATCTTGAGCCGATTCCGTACTTAACCGAAGCTTGATCTCGTACTTAACCGAAGCTTGATCTCGTACTTAACAGGGACTTGATCTCGCACTTGATCGGGACTTGATCGCTGTCTGATCCCGCTTGGTAGTCGTCCGGGGAATCCGGATCAGGCCACCAGAAGAGTCTGCGTCGCGCCTGGGGCTGAACTTGGTCCGGAGCTGATCTCGTACTTAAACGGGAGAGGATCACTGCGTGATCCCACTTCGTCGCTGCCCGGGGAAGCAGGATCAAGCTGTTAAAAGACTTCGGGGCGCCGGGGTGAGCCAATCGTGCTCACTTGGGACCCCATCATCGCTGATCGCGCGAGAACATCCTCGATCTCTCCATTCTTCCTCCGGTAGGACTCGGATCACCCACGAACACTGCTCCACTTGCTCCTCCGCCGGTGTCTCTGTTGCCTGTTCCCCGGCGGGACCCATCGTATCTTCGTCTGATTCGACTCAGATCTGGGGATCACAGGTCCCCCCTGTCGCTCGTTCTGACTCTATTCGGGTTCGTGGCTGATATCGCCTCTCCGGGAAAAATTCTCGTTCGTATCACCACATTCGTACATGTCGAACGTCGCCGCCGCCAAGCTTCGGAAGGCATCCATCCCAAAGATTCCCGCCATCTTCCGGACCGACTCAAACTGAGAGTCGGTCAAGTGAGGAAACTCACTTTGGCCAACTACTTCTGGCCACAGAGGATTCAGGTAATCAATCTACCCGCTACAAGTGCTACCAAGTGTGACGGGGGTCACACAGCACTTCACACAGAGGAAGGCTTGGAGTATACAAACTCCTAGTGAACGGCAGTTCACTCGGTCCCCAAAGACTTGGGGAGACTAACTAAAGATTAGGTAGATTTAAGACTGAATATATTATAGATACTTGTTAGCTTGGCCTGCAATACAAACTAAAAGATATCTATAGTGTAACCTATATAGAAGGTGATAGGTGGCTGTGGAGCCATCTGCCACGTGTCACCATTATGTGTGACACACCAAATGTATCCACTTCGGAAGAGTGACTAAAGTCACTCTTCAATGTAACCCCGTTACACTCTAGCTGGTGGTCTTTCAATTGGACTGTCCGAAAGATCCGATGCGTAGAATCCCCACGTTGCATCTTGCGGTGTAGCAATTGCTATCGTTTTACCTTCTTCCATGATAAAGAAGTTCAGTGTTTCACGCTCATAGTCAAAGTCCAGACCTTGTTCAGCAGCTAAGCCAGGCGATAACAAACTACAGTCTGCTCCTGGAACGTAGAACACATCATTGAGACGCAATACCGTCTGTACACCATTGACCAGTGTTGACAACACTACAGTGCCGACGCCCGTTACTTGAGCTCGAAGCGCATCTGTAAGTCCACGAATACCCCGTGCATGATCAATGTCTTCACTGAAGTTGCAAAGTAGGAACGTCTCCCAGTCACGTGAACATTCGATGCAGTATCGAAAAACCACCATCCTCCATCAGCAGTGTCGTCCTCGCCCTCATGTACACTGGTATCTCGACCACCGTGTGCATCCACCCCCACACGAATATTCTCTTCATGCTCAGGCTCTGGACTGGAACCACCACCGACGAGAATCGTCACATGCGAACGCGCCTTACGTTTCTCTTCAGCGTCATCAGCCTCTGCTTTCTTCTTATCCTTCTCGGCTTTCACAGGACAGTTCGGCTTGATATGCTCCGTACTCCCGCAAACAAAAACACTTTCTAGCCTTCTTAGACGCTTTCGTGTCTTCTTGCTTGTCCTGACCTTCATTCTTGCCCTTGTCACCTCCCTTGCCTCCGTTCTTGTTACCCCCGCGATAACCTCCACTATTCCTGCTGTGAAACTCCATTTGACGAGCAGCAGCGGCGCGAATCATTTCACGGACTTTTCTGGGTGTGAACTCATCTGGCGTAGCAGAGTAACGCACAGATGCCTTTAGGCTTTCGAACTCTGCCTGGTTGGGAAGACTCTCCAACAGCATCTCCACCATGTCAATGTCACTGACGATGTACTGCAAAGTCGCCAACTCCGTTCGAATATTGAACATCTTGCACAAATGCAGATTCGCATCACTCCCTGGGGATAACTTCATAGCCTAAAGTTAATTCACCAGGCGACGAATACTGTGGACCTTTACCGTCTTGTTTGTCTTATTCTCGAACAAGTCAATCAAAGCTGCCCACATTCCCGATCCTGTCTTCTTGTCCCGAATCTGCTGCAAGATGTCTGGCAGTACCGACGTACCCACCATGCGCCGGATTTGATTCTGCTGGTCATCGAACTGCTCCTTGCCATCATATGTACCCAAGTCTTCACGCTTGATCGTGCCGTCCGCAATCGGCATCAGCTTCTTCTCTGTCAGAACCGCCTCCATGGCCCACTTGTACGTCTGCCAGTCCTTCCCGTCCCAGTTCTTGGGAACGCCCTCGTTGTTGTACTTGAGCGGCTCCGCCATCTTAAATCGTTCCGAGTGCACTGCAGAAGTAGTCCGTGAGTTGGGCTCATAACCCTTTAGTGAATCACTCTTGATCCGAAGACGACTTGCTCGTTACACGCAAAAAGGAAAAACTAAATTAAAACGCTTAGAGTCCTGGCACGAGCTCTCACTACTCCCAGATTTTGTATCCCAGTATTCCGCTTGTCTCGCGCCTCCTCTCGCACACCGGTCTGATTTGCACTCCTGTTCTCAGCAACGAGTTCAACCTGGAGTACATGGACCTGAATTCCAACATCTTCACCCCGTCGGACTCGGTCGAGGAGCACATGGCCGCGCTCAAGAAGGTACTTACACGCTGCGCGGAGCAGCAGTTGTACGTCAAGATTGAGAAATGCGTGTTTTGCGCCCGCGAAATTCCGTGCTTGGGTGATATTGTTGGGATGGAGGGCGTGAAGATCGATCCAGCAAAGGCTGTAGTCATCCGGGACTGGCCACTGCCCCAGACGAAGCGCGAGTTGCAGTCGTTTATCGGTACATGCGTGTACGTGAGCCGATTCTGTGATGGCTTCGCTGAGCACGTCGCGGTGTTGACCGAGCTTGTGAAGAACAAGGACCCGGTTTCCTTTCTGCCGGAGCAGGAGCACGCGTTTGAGGCACTCAAACGTAAGCTGTCCTCTACTCCGACTCTCGCCCATGCGGATTTCGATAAGCCATTCCACGTGAGCGTGGACGCCTCTGATTTTGCTGTCGGCGGATACTTATTCCAGTACGATGATAAGGGAGCGGAACGTATCATCGCGTATGGAGGTAGAAAGCTCTCACGAGCGGAGCTCATATACCCTACACGTGAAAAGGATCTCCTAGCCGCACTGCACGCAATGCGCACCTGGAAGGTGTACCTACTGGACAAGCCGTACTATCTCAACACGGATCACCGCACAATTGAGTCGTTGTTGCAGCAGCAGACGTGCTCGCAACGCCTGGCCCGATGATTAAACGAGCTGGAGCTTTTCCAACCTCGCTTTAAGTGGGTTGCCTGCAGTACAAATACCATCGCCGACAGCGTCTCCAGGCGGCCGGACTGGTCCGATGGCACGAGCCGTGCAATCAGCCTTTCAGAACTTCTCCTCCAGCTTACCTCCACCGACGCGGACACCGAGGAGGCAAGTCTGTTTGCGATACAGACGTCCCATTCGGTCGACGTCCTGGAGATCTGCAGGCAGCACTACAACAAGGACGCTGTCTTCGGCCCAATCCTGACGGACCTCCTCGTCGACAACGACACTGGATCGCGGCGACTTCGACGCTTCTCCATAGCAGACGGTCTGTTGTATTTCCAAGTGCGCTCTGGTGCACCTCGGCGATTGTGTATCCCCGACATACCGGAACTGCGCAACTTAATCCTCTACGAGGAGCACGATTCCCCCGCGCGAGGACATTCCGGCCAGGCGAAGACACTTCTACTCCTACTAGAAAAATACTACTGGCGTGGTATGGCTGAATCAGTGTAGCGCTACGTTTCATCTTACGAGCTCTGCCAGCGGGATAAGTATATCCGAGGCAAGCCCGCTGGTCTCCTACATCCTCTGGAGATACCTGCCAATCGCTGGACGGATATCAGTATACCCAGCTCCCGCTGACAGCTTCCGGTCACGACGCAGTGATCGTCATTGTCGATCGCCTTACGAAGCGTGGTCACTTCGTGGCTTCCCGAACGGATGCGACGGCGGAGGACACAGCTCGGCTATTCTGCGAGTTCCACCAGCGTCTACACGGGATCCCTGAATCGATTGTGTCTGACCGCGATAAAAGTTCACTTCGAGGCTGTGGCAACAGATCATGCAGCTTCAGGAGATTCACCTGCAATTGAGCTCCGCCTTCCGACCGTCAACGGATGGACAGTCGGAAGTCACGATTAGATCTTCAAGCCAGTTTGTGACAGAATTCTCTAACACTCAGCTGACTAGCAGATATCGAATGCTTTCCTTGTGTATAAGGTCTTCATTTAGATATGTTGCACTAAATCAGTGGGAGAATCAAATTAGAAAGTGCATTGACGTAAGGAAATGAGCCGCTGGTTTCGTAAAAGATCTGGCATACAAGCAGTTATTCGGTCGCAGCAAAAGAGACGATCAGAAGTGCTAATTACGCGACCGCGGAGTCCAGGAAGAGATAGCACAGTCTCATCAGATGACGAGCTGTCAGGGTAGACCGGTGGTGTGCTTTGGTGAAGGCCACGACGACGGCAGTACGAAAAGCAGGAAGAAAGATGAAAGTACGCACGTGTACTTAGTGATCATATTCTGGAATAAAGCAGTTTGTACACGAAACACTGCGGCCACGACGTCCCATTTGCTACAGTTCTTTAGTACAGTCAGCATCATGAACAGAACATCTTCGCTTTGATACGCGCTCTATCGGCCACGCCCCGTGTTCCAATTCACCGCTAAGTGGTCACGCACACGTGACCACAGCTGCTCAAACTCCGCTGGAGCAAAATTAGTCATAGTCATGATGCTATCAGGATCCGAGTTTAAGAAGGAGTGATACACCGGCGACGGGGAATCGAGTACATCATCAGAATCATCCTGGGGTAGCAGGCGTACACAGGAGCGCTCTTCTTCACGTGCGTTATTGATTTGGCGTAATGTAGCAACTCCCCGCGACAGCTTGCGGTTCAATAACTTGCGAGGGTGGCTGGGGGGACGCCACCTCTTGCGTTTCGGGCGGGTGCCATGTGACTTGCTAACGATGGAGCAGATTCCGAAATGACCCGATGTCTGCACTAGGTGCGTGAGCACAGATCAGGCATTGAGTCGCGCGGCGGTGGTTGAGTAAATCGTTTATTCTACACCTTTGCCCGTCCAATCTGGGAATAGCCTCAAGCAAAGTGGTACCGTCATATTTACCTTATCGCAAATATCACATTGAAGTTGGTAATCAGCATTGAACCTGAGAATAGTTGCAGTCAAGCAGGGACTCCAAGGTGATGAGCTGCCGGTCAAAACTTGCTGCCTGCTTGCCACGCGCGAAGGAGCCCGCCTTCGCGCCTGAATGATCTCGTTTTGCTACGCCTCGCCCCGTATTCACCAATGTGCAACCCTATCGAGAATTGCTTCTCGGTGCTGAAGGCTCACATTAAAGAGCGTTTGGCTTTGGATCGTGCCGAGATTTGTGACCGCAGTAACATGGTGGACGAGGATGGCAACCCCTGACCATCAAGGAGCGCACGATGCGCTTCCTGGAGCGAGCTGCTCATGCCAGCATGAAGTTCGTCACGCCAACGTTGGTCACCAAGATGGAGCTTCACGCCCGTGACGCAGTGAACGCGGCGGAGGTGATGAAAGACATGGTGTACGGCGCGTAGGCGATGCACAAACCAGACACGTTGTGTCGGTTCGCCTTGGATGCAAGCATTCCCTGATTCATTGATGTTTAGCGAGTAGTAGTGTGATATTTGCGATAAGGTAAATATGACGGTACCACTTTGCTTGAGGCTATTCCCAGATTGGACGGGCAAAGGTGTAGATCTTTCGTAGAAGACCGGCTCTTCAATAGTTTACTCAATCATAAAGCATGCTTTGCATCCAAATCTGTTGATGTCAAACTGTTTTCAATTGCACCCACAACTCTGAAGGTATTATTAAATTCGTGTTTAAGGTGAAGTGGCTCGACACTTCACATGGGAACCGTCGAGCAATTTGACTCAAGTCATTGAGCTGATTCGACAATACATCGACACGCTTCCTGCTACACGAGCAACAGCGCTTCTAAGGGAGGAAGTGTAACGGAGATTACCGTCCGTTGCTGGCGCTCAGGGCACAAGGATTAAGCAGAGGCGCGCGCCCGTCCTCGATCGCATGGATGCGAGTGGGTGCGTCCGTTGCATTGGTTTCACAAGAGAGCTGATAGCAGAGCAGGAAGTCGTAGTTCACATTTTGCATTTAATTCAGTCTTCAATTTGCCTCCTAGCAAGCAGCTAGACAAGACTCAAGGTCAAGCATCACTAAGGGCAAGACAGCAAGCACATCTCGCAAGCGCGACACGACACATTGCGACACGAATGGCATCCTTCCCTTACGTTTTTCTCACAACCTCTTTCCATGCCTTTAGAAGACGGCCAATCTCCCTGTACTCCGACACAATAGATGAAGAATTACAGCAACATCCCACCATACAACTTGGATGCCCCCGAGGACGCGTGCGTCAAACGCTCACTCAGATATTTTGGCTTCGACGGTGTCTGGTACCTGTCATTCATGATGTAATGCTGAGGTTATTCTTTGGAGACCTGATTGTCGGATCAAGACTGTTCTTCATGCGAATTAGCAATCCGGAAGTACAAAATTGTGTTCGGGATGGTTGTGATTCCATTGAAACGCTGGAACATTGTTTTCTCAGTTGTCCAAAGCTAGCACAAATGTGGCGAATACTTTGGTGTAAATGGCGGGTGGCA
This sequence comes from Phytophthora colocasiae, assembly GCA_018806915.1. NCBI lineage: Eukaryota > Oomycota > Peronosporomycetes > Peronosporales > Peronosporaceae > Phytophthora > Phytophthora colocasiae. The sequence continues at coordinate 21,388 of JAGKQI010000004.1, read as the reverse complement.
TTTCGAAGCACGCTGGAGTGGAAGCTTCTGCTTTTCCCATCCAACAGCGATATTGCCAGAAGCTGGAGAGAAGATCACGATATCTTGTTAATACTGTGGAAAATACACACTGCGATTGTGTTCCACGCAACGTGGAGACTGGCAACGACATTTACTTCGGCGAAACACAAGCGGTGGCGCCAAGTATCCCGAACATACAGGCTACCTTTCGAAGCCATTATCAGTTCTTGTTTCGATACTCATCGAATTGGAATATTGACGGCGAAGCGCTTAATCGAGTACTTACGCGTTTGGATTTTGAGCCCGAACGTACCGAATTGCTTCCAAATCTTCCAAGACAACGCACATGGATTCCACGATGTTAGAATTGTTAATAATGTAGTAGCATAGGTCTGCAAAACGACTGTCCGCTAAAAGTTAATCAACTATTCTCCTCCTCCTCCTCCGACACAATAGAACTTTTCTCCTCCTTGATGGTTCCTACCTGCAATGTGAGCTTCACTAAAGGTAGATTTGAATTTGGAACAGATACAGTACGGATCTGGTCTTGGATCAGCACTAAAAGAACATTCTCATCAGTCATGGCAACAGGCAAAGGGCACTCGCAGATTAATAGCAACCTACTGGCTAAGTAGATCAAGTCCTATCACTACAGTACTGCAGCAGCAGCAGCATCTTCCTGACAGTGATGTGGTGTACCACCATCTAAAGTAGTAGTTGCCAACAATGAGGTAGAATCCGAGTCAGCTGTGGTCGATTTCTCGAGTGCCATGGGTAGATCAATGGCAGCAGGTAACTCAATGGTCTCGCGCACAACACGTTTGCTTCGTTCACGAGGGATATCAGCCAACTGCTGCACATAATCGGCTGAAAGTTGCTTGATTACACTCACGAATGTGGCCATGGAGGGATGTGGTGTGGGGAATCGCGTGTTGAGAATGCGATAAAATCGCTCAAGTGGGTTATTCGTACGTGCAACAAGCTCGTTATCGAGACCGTGTACATTCCAAAGATCCACTGAGTATTCATCAATCCAAGTTCGCTTAAAATAGGCCCAAAACTCCTGCCACTTCGCATTGGAATACGTGATGCCTTGCTTCTCGCAACGAGGCTTAATTTCTGCACGAGCCCAAGCAATTCCATGTGAGTTCACTTGATCTGGGTCGGCCACTGTCAACATGTCGATAACGCCTCTTTTCATCGCTACAGCGCATTCGGCATCAGGTATAGCATACCTCTTCATCGCTCGCCGCAGTGCTTGCTTCAAATGGAATAAACAACCCAAGACAATAGCGTCACGGAACTGAGTTTGCACTGCTTGCATTAGAGCCGATTCAAAGTCGCATACAACTTCTCCTGGGCTTAGTTGCTGGCCAGTGGCTTGGAAAACAAAGTGCATCATATCCCAGTACGCGTCAGCGCAGCGAGATGTGCTTAAAATGTAAAACACAGGGACAAACAGTCCTGAAGCACGGTCGTGAACCATGAAAACCACACATTGCTGAAAATTGCGTGGAACGCAACGAAAAGTACCATCGATAAAGAGCGACACGTTGTGGTAGCGAAGCAAGTTCACCAGCGCTGGATGTGCCCACCCCAGTAATCGTGTTGGACTGTTCACATCTTGGCGGTTTGCTGAAACAAAGTGAAATTGGAAAAACGACACTGACTCATTGAGTGCTAGCGAGAGTGGTGGAATCTCCACCGATCCATGCACGTTGCCATTACCACTATAGTGAAGAGATCTTGCTCTATACACGCGGTTAATCACTTGTGACTCAGACAAACCAACCATGACATTGCTGCCATTACCGTAGAAGATGCTGCGTAGCTCCTGCCATATTTCTCTTACCGGTCGAGCGACGTCAGCAATTGCCAAGCTGTCTGCCATGGCTTTCATTTCATCGTTGACATCGGATATTCCAAAAGCACTCTGCGTGACCTGGCATGTATGTGGCCGAGCATTGGAGTAACCCATTGTCGAGATGTTGTATTCCATAGTCCCCTTGCACTCCGTGCGTCGAAATGACGAACAACGATATACAACTTTCTTTGAGGAAGTCCATGCACGCGTGTACTTATATCCCTGGAAGTAGCACGTCGTACGCTCTTGACGATGCTTCTTCACCAGCCTAGCATCGATCTCATCATCTTGCTCCTGTGACTCTTGCCCAGGACCTTGCTCCAACGCCTTGGCTCGCCGTTTTAATGACCCAGCAACTTGTTCCTGAGATCCTGTGACGCGCATGCCGCCTTGCACCGATGGTTCAGCAACTGCGTCTGCCATTGCCTATTGCAAACTGACTCTGTTATTGTGATCAACACATGCAGCAGCACATGCACCACCTCCCATTTTCACATCACTATGTCTATCCTTGATGCACCTGAAAACTGATCCAAGATCAGATCCGTTCCGTATCTGTTCCAATTGACAGGTAACCTCACTAAAAGGTGCAAGGTCACCTGATGGAAGGTCTTCACCGAGAGCGTCTACAATTGTTTCCAGTCCCGTAAGTGACTTACTGCTGTCGCTAACGATGTCGATGATCTCGTCAGGAACTTTGCCAGTTAGCATAACTCTTTCAATATCTTTAAAAACAGGATCGTTAGATAACCACGTGCCGCTCGCCTCCTTGGCCAGGAAGAGTTGCAAATTGCCTTTACCTATTTTCTTCAGTTCTGGGAATTCCTCCACAATTTTCTCTTTCAAGGCTGCGAGTTGGGCATTCGAAGCGATGTGTATGTCGGACACGTCTCCATAGCCAACGACAAAACAGTTTACCTCCACGTCGTCTGGAACAGCCATCGCGACGTCTTCCATCGCATCTGCACCGCGCTTTCTCGAAACTTGCAGACTGTCATTGTACTCCTTGCGGTAGTGTACTCCGCCAACATGTTTGCTAGAATTACTACACACTAACTTACTGTTAGTGCTGTTAGCAAACGTGTTACCCTGTTTGTTGTGGACTTCCTATATAACTACAGTGCTACTATGTATAGTAGTATTGTCATGCGCAGCCGATGCGTCGCTGCTTTCAGTAGCTTCGTCTTCCAGTCTTCAATCACGTATCGAGCAGAGCGAAGTTTGTATAGAGAAACACTAACTTCTCCACTTTGTCTGCTGTCAAACGATTGCGGCGTTTAGACCACACGAAAGCAAAGGCACTCCAAACACGTTCTGCAGCAGCAGAAGAGATAGGAACCGTAAAGAGTCTCGTTGTAATTGGAGCCAAGAGCAGGAATTCAGTCACACCATGATCTAGCCAGTATTCCAGTGCGTCCATATCCTTGTAGAGCTCCATTTGGGTTGTAGAACACATTTTGATAAACTGAGCAAGTTCTATCTTGCACTGAGAAGCAGTGCTTTCACTGTCACGGCCTTCTTGGAGGGTGTCGACGGAGAGAGCATCTCAAATCACCTGGTCGCGGTCTTTACGAAGGTGACCTCGTTGTTTAAAAAAGTAAACTGGGAGACGAACGAGGGCGGTTGGCGCTTCGATAGCCAACCGATCATTGTCATCTGACCGCCAACGATATCTGAAGCAGCTGGAAAGGGCTCGGTCTTTGATACCGGTAGCACGAATCTAGTCGCGACAGAAAGCTTCAACATTAAACATTCAACAGAACTGTGGGCTCAGGATCAGGAAGCGACGGGTGAGCGTCTAACTCCACCAACATGTTAGTAAAATTTACTACACACTAACTAACTGTTTATATACAGGGTCGCCAACTCTAGTTAGCGTTAGTGCGAACACTACCTTGCGGTGATCGTTTCCGTTACCAGCCAAGGAGGCTTCACTAGAAGGTGCAAGTAACCTGATGGGAGGTCTTTACCGAGAGCGTCTGCAATTGTTTCCAGTCCCGTAAATGGCATCCTGTCGTCTCTAATGATGTCCTTGATCTCGGCAGGAGCATCGCCATTAAGCATATCCAATTCAGTTTCTTCAAAATCGGGATCAGAAGACAGCCACGTGCCATCCGCCTTCTTGGCCAAGAAGAGCTTTAGCTCGCTGTGACCAACGTCCTTCAGTCTTTGTACGCTACAATTCTCTCACCCTACCATCTTTATGCTGAACGACCGCCCGTGTATACCAACGACGATACAATTTAGCTCCACAACAGTGTCTTCCATGGACAATAACACGGTGTTATTAACACCTGCCTTTTATTTTCCTTACTGACACGAATTATTATACATGTATATGTACTTCCCTGCCACGGAATGTACAGTAGCCGAATGTTAAAGGAAGGAAAGGAAAAGAGAACAAAATATGCAGTTTCTTACCTCGTCACGTGTCTCCTGTTTTAATATCGTTGCACGCCACAAGTTCATCCAGGCTCACAAACGTAAACTTCCGAACAAGCTCAGGCAGGGCTGTCCTCAACACGCCAACTGTCCACAAGCGATCGTGCACGATGATTACTGACCCGCAAGTGGTACGAGCCCTCAAGTGCATCGAGTTCAAAGTCTCGGATCGAATCTGCGCATCGTGTGGGTAAACGCTACCCAAACAGATGCGGTAGCCGTGTCGAGCTACGATTTCTCGCATGGGCGTCGTGAACCATCCCGAAGCTGGACGCATCCACTTGCCTTTGACTGGAGTAGTGCCTTCTTTACTAACTTCTGCTACAGGAGGTACAACCTCTGGGCCTTTTTCTTCAAGCAGAAGCTGCTGCGTCTCCAATGGCTCGGGAGTAGGTGGCTCCTCGTTCATGGCTGGTTGAAACGCACTGATAGCACGGTCACATTCTTGCAGCTTCTGCTCAAACACGTGCAGCTCGTCCAAAATACTGGCGCGGTCTTCTGTGAGGTGGTTGGCCAGGGAATGTCCTTCATTTACAATGCGGCGTAAGACTTCTTCGTTCCCTGGAATGTGGCCGGAGATGATGAAGAAAGTGGCTTTCACCCCATTCTCGCGCAGGATATCAAGGATCGCAGGTGTAGCGGGTGATGGGGCGTCGTCGATGGTTAGCGAACACACGCGTGACGACGTGCGGACGCTCCAGAGCACAGACGGGTGTGAATTCCACTCGACGAAGCGCAACAACCAGCGCGGCAGCAGGTACACGGACGTGAGAAAAACACTAGCAGCTACGACCAGACACACGCCTACGATCTGAGCAGCGGCTGGAGCGGTAGATACGGCGCTTTGAGCGTCTCCAGGGGCGGCGAGAGCGAGCGAAGACAGCGAGTAGAGCGGAGCGACGCTAAGGCGTGACCCCATTGCGACTGATGAAGCAATTCCCTCTTTTGTGACAATGAAGATCATCCCCCGATTGAGTGACTTCAAGTATTTTCTGTAACAAGTGTAGATTGTAACGGTAGTCCCGGCTACCGCTACATTCCAGCGTCGTTGTCACGTTGCAGAGGGGAGCTGCGCTGTGTGTATCTTGGCTGCACTTTAGAATGACCGAAGAGGAAGCGAAGACAAGTAGAAATGCAAATGCTGAGATTTTAACTAGAGCGTCACTTCTTGCGGGCAGGGCGAGAGGCGAATCCAATCTACCAAAACGCATCCGACTGACTAGCTCAAACTCGTCTACAGGAACTTGGCCACGCCGTCCTCAATAGACTCGAGCGACAGCTCCGAGGCGTCAGTGGCCGTGAGGTGGATGCCCACACCCATAAGGACGCGCTTGATGGCTTCCTTAGACGACGCGTACAGCATCTTAGACTTGATGCGGGCCGTGTCGGGGGACCTAATTAGCAAACAAAAATTAGAATTTCTCTGCACAACTGCAAACTGAAAAGCAATGCTGCTCGTACCAGGAGAGGAACACAATCTTGCTGGTGGGGCGGCCGTCCTTCGTGGTCAGATCCAGGTCCACCAGAGCGTACCGGCAGTCGTTCGTAATCTGCGCCAGCTTGTCAGCCATGTCCTGGTACGACTCGGAGCTGGGGCCCGTGGACTCGATGACGATCTGCGAGTCGTCCTCGATCTTGTAGATGAAGTAACGGAAGTCGTGCGGCGCGCGCTTCAGCTTAAAGTCATTGAACTGCGTAATGACCTCGTCATCGACACCGACACCGGAAGACTAATAAAAACAGGAAAAAGGAGAAGAAAGTAGTGTCAGCGTCTGCCAATTGATAAGATAAAGAGTACGGGGAGACCCAGAAGGGGGGAGGAGGGAGGACACGTAGGGGTTGAAATCGTACCATGATTGACTGGAGGGGGAACTATAAGCTGGAGTTGCTGAGCCCTGAACTGAGTTTTGGTGAGTGGGGAAGGCGGGAGAAAATCGATCCCCCCTTTGGGTTCCGCACAGTATTGGAATTTACACTGGATTATAGTATTAAAATCAGATGTCAGCTAGCAATTGTGAGTGGTCATCCCTCCCCAATCAGTGTGCACCACGTAAAAATACCCATCTCAGTTGAGGCAAAGTGACGTCAGCAGCTCATTTTAGTCGACTTATCCCTATGCGCTCCACTGCACCGCCGCCAATGCCACCTTCGCGCTCTTAGCCAGCAGCGCGTTCTCGTCCTGCATGAGCGTCTTGAGCCTTAGCGTCGTGGCTGGAACGTCCAGTAGTTTCCTCGCAGCTGGTAGCGCCGTCACCACCGCAATCAACTTGGTTGTGTGGAGCTGCAGCGGCATTTTGTTGGCCTGCAGCAACTGATTCACAGGCCCCAGACCTTCGTTTGCCACGATCTGCCGCTTAATCTCGTCATGTGCTGCCAGACTCATCAAAGCTCCAGCACTAGCAGACGCCACTTGCCATTGAGAGTCTGTGAGTAGTGCACACAGTCGGGGAACGATCCCCCCGTGCTCCACCACCGCCTTACGCGCTCGATCAGTGAATCCCATGGCTGCCAACGTATCACAAGCCGCTGCTCGCACCTCAAAGTTTGGAGAATGGAGTCGCTTGCCACATTGAGCCACGGCCCCAAGGTCCAGCGCTCGGAGTGTCGTGCCGTCCACACCGTCGTTTACCAGATTTTTGAGGAGGTTTAACGCACGAACGCGAAGTGCATCGTTCAAGCGACAGCTTTTGAGGTGATTCAGCACAACGGGGAGATAACCAGCACTTGTGAGCTGTCGAGCACCAGGAAAAGACCCAGACAAGCACAGAAGAGCGTCGTAGAGATGTTGACACGTGCGTTTGTTGGCAGCAGAAGCAAAGACCGACTTAATTCGAGAGATTGTTTCTCCCTTGAGCAGTTCTGCTTGCCCACAAGGAGATTGAGCCATGACGCTCAGTACTTGAGACGAGAGCTCCTGCAACTTCACTTCACTTTCACTCAGCTCACTTGCACCTCCTTCGTCATTGGTACCAACGATGATGCCACCTTCAACCAGCTCCAACACTCCATTCTTCATAGACACGACGAGCTCCTGTGGCAATTGCAGTACTGAGGCCAAAGCTTCTAGAACGCGACGACGTAGCACAGGTTCTCCCTCCTCAAGTGCATGAAGAAGATGAGGGTGGTTCTCCACACCAAAAGCTTCACTCACGCGCTCATACGGGATCTCCTTGACGTCGTCTTTCACGGAAACGAGAGTCAGATGCTGCGTAGTTGAGCGCTTGTAGAGCAACGAGCCATGAGCTCGTAAGTGCTTCACAGTCCCCACTGATGCAGGAGCTGGAGTCTGCTCTTGTCGCTGCATATTACACCCGACGCTTCACTCAAGAAGGTTTCAGTCTTTACTTGGGACTGGCAATCGGTCGTGGCAATGGAGGCACCTTCGACGCCAAGGGTTTCATTGCCATTGGACTCTTCGATTGAGTTAAGACTCCTCCAACTCCTGTTGTCGCTGCCATTGACATGAACGGGAGGGGTGTGAAGGGGTTCCGTAGCTTGGGAAACATCGGAGGTGGAGTGAATTCCACTGCTTGTAAGCGGACGTCGCAGCCGCCCAGATCATCTTCCAGTGTCTCAATAGGTGGAAGCATGGGCTCAATTGTCCCCATCTCGATGTAACTAGCACTTAGACTCACCTCCACTGCATAGCCAGGATACGAAATGGTTCTAGCTGCATGAGGAATGACTGGAGCTGCACTGCGCGACAGGATCAGGTCCGAGAAAATAGCTGTGGGCGGCAATGTATCTCCTTCTTGACGAAGGAGGAAGCTGCGGTCGTTCTGCCAGAAATCAGAGCCTGATCGAGTCGTTTTCGGCTGTGATGACATAGCAGTAGCGTCCTCCTTCTCGACAACGCGGTAGAGTAAAGAGGACAAATGTTGTTCCCGAGGGTCGTCTCCATTGGCAAACTGGGCGAGCTTTGATAGCAGATCCACGCACATACTCTCTCCACTGGGATCAGGAGCTTCGTCCAGTTGCTGCAGGTGCTCGAGGAATTTCAGTACAGAGGCCAGAACGCCTTGGGCCGCCAATATCGGAGGCACACTGGGCTTCTGGGTCAGGAGACAGAAAGTAGCGACGCAGTTGATCTTCACAAACATCGAGGGGCTGTCCATAAGCTGCACAAGATGACGCACGGCCCCTCCACGTAGCAGCAACTGGATATTTCCTGGTGCGATGGCCAGCTTCCGCAGCACAGCTGAGCACAGTCCATGGGCTTCTTGGGGACTTGCTAAAACAGGTTCGCACAAAGACAAAACCAGAGGAAGAACTCCTCGAGACAGAAGAACGTGGGAATTCACGCGACCGAGGAACAGGTTGCACGTTGCAAGCGCAACATTTTCACGGCAGATTCTCCCTCCAACAGCGAAAAGCTCGCACAGTAGCAACGTCGAGTGTTCCGAGCTCAAGACGTCGTGACAGTGGGCGGAAGTTGATGTGTTGCGCAGAATGCCGGCACAAAGTGCTGCTGTCTCCGGTTCTTCTAGCATTTGTGCTTGAGCTTCTTGAATAGCCAATGCCATCTTCAATGCTGGAATGACAACGTTCATGGGAAGAAGCGTCAACAGGTCGCCGTCGCAGGTGAGGTTGTAGACACATCGCAGCAGTAACATCTGAGTCGTTCCTTTGGCTTGAAGCAGGAGCGCAGGGAGGGCAGTACCCAAGGGAGGGTGCGCCATCAGCAAAGCTGGTCGAGTGACTGTGTGCAGCGACAGCAGGTGGAGTAGAACAGTGCAGCTTTGAGAACAACCAGTAGCCCCCACATTGCTCTTGTGTATCTCTTCCTGCTCTGCTGTCTGGACCAGGAACGTTAGTGCACGCATTATCGATGGCTCGGCATACGCTGCAGCTGCAGCCTCATTGTCTGGTGGATAGTTCTGGAAGATCAACACCAACAGCTCAGCCACAATTCCAGATACTTCGGCTTCTTTCTCTGTCTCAAGGAGCGAAACGAGACGAGGAAGTAGCCCGTTTTTCAGTAGTAAAACAGCACTATCGGCGTCTGCAAGAAGATTAATAAGTCCTTTCAACACTGTCACCTTCGTTGAGCCGATGTCGTTGTGGCCGAGTATCTGCAAGAGAGAAGCCACAGTAGAAGACTTGGCAATGAGCCCAGCGCGTGCTGAAGGATGCAGAGCTAAGATGCAGAAAGCATCCGCCATGATGGCGTAGTCTCTTGGTTCCATTGTGTCTGTAAAGATTCCAAAGGCCCAGAGCAGCCCATCGTCACACAAGCGCTGCATCGCTGCCGTCTTGGCGATTCGCAGGAGATTAAGCACAGCCTTAAGACAGATACGACGCGTCTCTGGGTCGTTTGATTTCACACAGGAAAGTACCAGCAAGGCTCGAAGTGCCTTAAGCTTGACCAGTTCTTCAACGTGTGATACTTCTGCCGATAAATTACAGAGCGTAACAGCACACGCTCGACGTACAGCCTCCTCGGGGGCAGCAGCCAACAACGTCAAAGACTTGACAACGCCACCACGTAGTAGCGGAGCCCCCACTGCTCGGTCCTGTGATAACAAAGCGTACGTGTGGACGCACAACCGCAGAGTCTCGTCATCTTCTGATCCAGCCAGTACTGCCAAGGCGTCAAGCAAGCCGTGCTCCACCATCGAAAGACGGTACTCGGCTACACTGGCGAAGCGCGTGAGGCAAGCAGCACACGCTGCTCTTAGCGTGAGGTAATCGGAGCTGTGCTCGCCTCCATCAACGGTTGGCTCTTGTCGCGTGCAAACAGCCACTACAACGGGGAAGATGCGATCGATAAGCTGCAGCAGCTCGTCCCGAGAGAGTGAGCGACCGTCGAATAGGATGCAGACAGTGTTGAGGCACATACTTTGAGCCTCCATGTCTCCATCTCTGGCCAAACGCTGGAGTAGAAAACCTTTGGAATCATTTGTAGCTGCGTAGGCTGCAGCAAGGAGCAAATGGTGCACTTCGTACTCCATACAGAGACTGAAGAAGCTCCCTCCAAGCAGAGTCAGAATGTGGCGATCTGTCGAGTTGGCACCAACTTGACTCAGTCGCTCGTGGGCTAGTCTTGCAACGTCTGCCTTGGGGTATCGGAAGGACAAATTGTAGAGCAGAACCATCTGCAAACGTACTTGAGCGCTGTCCGCAGAGAACCCAGCGTACGCCACATGCCGATAGATCTGTTCCAGGAGCTGAGGCTCGTCCAGCAGCTCATCCAGTTCCAACGGAGAGGAGCGTGTCGACAAGACAACACTATGTTTTCCTTGGGCTTGAGCCGAGTCCAGAACTTCCTCTTCTGGCTCATTCCAGGACAAAATACTTGCCAGAGAAAATAGCACGTAGCGGGACATGGCTGCAGATCCGGTAGTCGATGGGTCTTTGTGCTGGAAAGCTAGTAAAAACTGCACAACGCCTTCGTTCACAGCCTGAATGTTCTCAGGTGCGGACAGCAGGATGGCAAGCAACCGGTAGATGAGCAAAAGAACACCTGGACGGCGTTTAACCCCCGAGCCGAGAGAAGCTACGGCGTCCAAAGCCCCAGCGTCTCCCATGAGCTCTCGAGCATTCGTCTCCCGCGTAAGACTGATCAAAATCGCCAGAGCACAGACAACGTACTCTTCTCCAGCAGCCAGACCCAGTCGAGGAAGTTCCTCCACCACCACTCGTACACAATCTCCAGTTCGAACGAGAGCTCGACGGCATGCACTACTTTCTACGAGATGCCACAAGGCAGCAAGACCATTAAGGCGAGCAGCTTCGCTCTGCTGACAGTTGATCAGTAAGCGAAGGATCGAGGCTGCCTCGGGCTCCACCAGCTTGACGTGGTTCATCCTCGTACAAGCCAAATTGTACACAGCTCGACTCAATGTATCGCGGTCACGTGCGTCCTTCCCATGCTCTGCCAGGGCATGGACAGCGTCATCCACTCGAGGGTAAGCGTACTGAGGGCAGGACAAATTGAAGATAGCGAAGGTACAAGCTCTCTCAGCTAATGCCGACGTCCGTCTCTGCTTGACAAGGCAGTCCAGTGCCTTCTCCTTGATAAAACCACCCTCACTTCCATCTTCAATCGTAAGGTTCGCCAGAGTGCCCACACAGTTCGGCAGCAACAGCTTCTCATGAGTACGTGCAGATGAGAGTGCAAGAACCGACAGCAGTGACCAGGCGTTGTGAGCTAGAAGGATGGCTCGACCTTCAGGTTCACAGGATAAATGACCCAGTGTAGCTACACAAGCTGCTAGCGTGGTTGCGTCCTTGGAGCGACAAAGATTCATCACACTAGGCACCACATTGTCGCCCAGTAACGCCGCATGAAGGGAGCGATTCACTGCCATCGCTTCCACTGCCAACGCGTACTGCCGCTTCCGGTTGCTCTTGGGCTTGGATTTGTTGTTGATTTCTGTTTTTGCAGTTGATAAGAATGAATTGTCTTCAACTTGTTGCGATATTGGCTTGGTAGGCACAGGCGCCAACTTGACTGGGTGGAGTTTGTTGTTAACCCCCACACGAGCGGACAGAGGTTGTTTCTCCTTTCGAGACGCTGGCAGACGTGACATGTAGAGTCCTCCGTCCGTGTACTCCCCATGTTGTGCAAATATGTCTCCATGGTACTGGAACGGCAGCTTGTGGTGTAGCTCAGGCTTCACACGTGGCATTCGACCATCGCAGTCGTCAACAATGAAGTAGTCGCGTCTTCGCAAAGGTGAAGGCTGCTCCATCAGTTCAAGAAGACTGCAGCTTAGCTGGAACGTGAGTGGATGTCACCTGTGCTCTGAAGTAGAAGCAAAAATAGTCAACATCGCACTGATAAAAGCAAATGGCGATTCAGTTAAAGGAAATACATGTTACCTCTTTCTCTCTTCTTCCAAAGCAAATCAATCAAACTGGAAGCACTGAAGAGGATACCGTCAGTAGGTAATTTAGTCCAGCGCTTCGCCCAGCAGCAAGCCACCAAGAAGACCAGCGCCGACGCCCATAGCCATCGATCCTGAGCTCATACCGCTGCCACGTCTGCTGCCATGACCACCATAGCCTCCATGGTGGTGATGGTGGTGGTGGTCGTATGGAGATCCTCCCTGCATCACCATCACCGGGGGTCCTGCAGCGTAAGCTACAGTAGCTGGGGGAGCGTAGCCGTAAGCCGGCTGCGGTGGCGGTGGGTAATATCCAGGCTGCTGAGCGTACTGCGGTGGTGGAGGCTGTGCGTAATGAGGCGGTGGGGGCTGCGCGTATTGAGGAGGAGGAGGCTGCTGGTAGTACGCCTGCTGAGGAGGATATTGAGGCGTCGACGTTGCAGCAACGGCAGCAGCAGCAACAGCAGCAGTAGTAGCTGCACTTGATGCCGGGTAGCTGGCAGCAGGGTAACCAGGAGCTGCAGACTGCTGTGGGTATGGGTAAGCTTGAGCAACTGCATGCTTGGGAGCCTTCTCCATGGAAGCCATAGGGGCGGCGCCTGAAGGCTGCATGCCTGCTCCCTTGAACTGCACGCGAAGATTGATCTCTCCTGCCTGTCTGGACCCGTTGTTGAGCGTGTACCACTGGTCCACGACGCTGCCGTTGAGGAACATGCTGACAGGCAGTCGGCACTCTCCGATGAGTGTGCTGGACGTGAAGTTCTTGTCCTTCACCTCAATGACAAGTTGGTCCAGCTGTGGGTCCACAACGGAGAAGACGAACACTTCGTTCCATACTGGCGTCTTGTCTGCAGGAAAAGGAAGGAAGGGGGGGTTAGAAAAAGGAGGGGGAGAGAGAGGAAACGAACAACCACTGCTACGTACGTCCGTTGTCATGCACGCGCGTCTTGAAGCTCTTGCCACGGAGCTGCAGCTTGCAGTACGGGTCCTGTTTGCCAAAGGTCTGCTTGTCCAGAAGGTTGCGCGCTGAGCACGCACGTACGTGGAGTTCCATGCCCATAGTTGTTGGATATTCTTCGATTGCGGCGTAGAACGCACTGAGCAGTGTTCTCCTCCATATAATTAGCCAATCAGATGTGATGTACCCAGAAAATGGTTCAAGTTGGTGTATCCATAATATGGATATTATCGCCTTGAACAGGAACGGTCATTATATACTACCCTAATATGTAGTATTATCGGTGGGCTTACATTAAAACTTGGTAGGCTGGTCAATACCGTTGACCGTGGTCGGCAATGCAGCAGGAGACTGATTCTGGTACTGATACTGAGGTGCTGGGTGCTCGGAGATCTGCTCAACTCGAGACGGCAGTGTCAATGGCGCTGGGCCGAAGAAAAGCGGGTGCTGGTGCTCTCTTCCTTGCTGCCGATAGCAATTATCACACAGAGCGAAGCGAGCGCAGTTGCGGCAGGACCAAAAGTCCACGCGAGTGATCAACAGGCTGCACTCACGACAGAAAATGTTGACCTGGGCGAGCTGCTCATTGAAGTAGTGGTGCAACATCATCATCGTCGAGTGTTTAGCTCGACGCAACGAGTCGAACTGATAGCCCGCAAGGGAGCAGAGCTGGTGGAACATGAAGCGACTGCTGAAGAACCGAGGGACTTGGCCGTACCACGAAGGCACGAGCGTCTCTGGATGGCAGCCCTTCTGTCTCTTTTCTCCTGCAAAGCCAGCACCTTCCACTTCGGCATCATTGGCATCATCGATCACCTCCAAATCCACCACCAGCAAGTCGTTTTTCAGCCTTTGAACTGCGAACTGACACTTGGAGAATACTTCACGCACTTTCACGTCGACCTGCTGCGGTTGGGGGGTTACTGTTGGTGTTTCCTCCTTGATTCGCGTAATCACACCGCCAAAAGAGAGCTTGCCACCTGTGCGAGCCACGGAGATGTTTTTCGCGGACCTCGCGGCAAGTTTCTTGTTCTCGCTCGCTCGCTTCTGCTTCTCGTTCCTCGACATGATACGTCCAAGAATCCGTTCTAGCTCCGATGGGATGATGTCACCGTCAAAGATAGGGGGAAGCTGGTGAGCTGGCCACACGAGCTGATCAGGATTCACGGACACTACAGTAGTACCGCGGGTGGAGACACCCACACCACTTTCTTCCTTCACAGATACGAAGGAGGATGAAGGGGTAGAATCTCCGCAGCCATTAGACCCGCACACGCTTTCACTGAAGTACCGGTCATATAGCGTCGTCCAGTCCTTGACGATCCCTTTCTCCTTCGCTTTAGTAAGCAGATTATTGTACCAACGGCGCAGATGCTCAGCACTGGGGGTCTTCTGAAAGGGGGGACGACACCAGAAGACGTAACTAATCCGCTTCTGAGGCGGGCAAGACCAAATGTGTACGCGTGAAAAGCCATGACGCCGCACATAGTCAAAGTACGCCAGCAGAATCAGATGGTAAGCTGCTGTCCGTGCACTTGCAGGCTTCAGATATCGAACACTGTCCAGATAGGCGATGTACACGGCACGCCGGTTAGCCTCCAGCTCACAGTTATCTCCAAACTCCTGAGCATAAATCGTAAACAGACAAACTTCCATCCCTTCGTGCTTCTGGAAGAGATACAGACCACGTGAGAGATAGCTGATCTGAGCAGGAATACGCTGCGAGCTCGTATCTGTCCCAGGTCGCATCTGAGCCAGAAGATCTGCATTCTCGTCAAATGCACGCACCACGCCTTCTGGAACCGTTAGATGCTCGCCTGGGAAGGACAGTGCCCGAACGTACAGCGTCTGAGCAGCTTCTCGCTCACCAATGTCGTTCAGTCCGCGCCGCAAAAAACTCTCAATAAATATACTGAGCTCGCAACTCGGGATATTGAGACACGAGTTGCTCTGTGCGTGCTCATCAGGATCCACGTTCAGGATTTTGCGCATGGGCGACTCGGGTGGTGGTGTAGCGCGCTTACGTCGGCAACGACACAGAGGACACACGTATCGATTCGTTTCAATGGACAAGCCGTCAGGTCCTGTTTTGGGCGCTTTTGCCGAGTCGTACGCCCCCACGACAGGATTGTAAAGCCCACAAACCTGGTGAAGCCAACGATCGCACTCTCCACACTTCACCCAGGGTTCCGCACCAATTTCACACTTCTTCCTGATAAGTGACTTCAGTAGAGCATCAGTGGCATCATCACTCGTGCGATCTGGAGCGCTGCGGTCCCTTGCGAGTCGAGTTTTACACTTCTGACACCAAACGCGAGTGCCGTCCTCCGTGATAAAATAAACAGAGCCTTTCCGTATCTCAGTGCTACAGCCGGCTGAGCACTGGAGGTGCGGTGGAGTATTGTCCAAGCACTGCTGGTGGCATACAATGCACGTATTCCCACGACACACCAAGCACACATGCTGTACACGTTGGCGTTTGGCTTGTCGGTTCTGCTCGGCTTTCACGGATTCATTAAACCGATTCAGCAAAATCCCAGCGTCGATGTGAATGTAATGCGAGTCGGGGTTGAATAGCATCGCGTTTTCAAACACCAATCGAACATCAGCAACAAAGTCGTCTAGCTCGAGATATTCTCCAGCTGCCAGGTTGCGCTTGATCGTTCCTAGATCCATCGGGTGCTGCACGATTGTTGTGTACGTGGGTAATTCCAGAGCCACGGGGTCCACTGGCGTGTTGAAAACCCCATGCCGATTCCGCGGGTCCGACATGAGCTTCAATAAAATATCTGTCACCTTCTCAAAACTGGTAAAGCGCCCTTCTCGACGAACCGAGGCGATGTGTTGAGCAATTTCGTCTGCTGTCATCTGCAGCATCGGGTTGACTTCAACAGGAGGTACTGACAGTGGTTGTCCATTAACAGACTGCTCTCCAGGCGGTTTCCATCCAACAGGCAAGCTCCTATTGTCCCCAAGCGTTCTGCAGTCGTAGGGCAAAGGCTCCATTAACTTCTGGCTGATGCTTTGTCCATTGGAGCTCTTGGCACGCACAACTTGTCGTGGTGTCACAGTAGGAAGACCAACCTCTCCATTACGCCGTCGCTGCTTGCGAGGGGAGAATGGTGCAGGCGTAGCGTATCCATTGACGCCATCTTTATACGTTGCACTCCAGTGGGCGCTTCCGCACTTCACCCCGAGGAGGCTTTGTTTGTGTGGTTTTGGTGCTCTTCTTTGGGCTTTTGGCCTGTGGTCTGGAACGCACTCCTTTTCCGGCCAACTTGTTCGCTTGAGCTATTGCTTTCTCCTCTGCTGTCGCACGTGGGGACCTAGGTTCTTGCTTGGTAGCTACGTCAGATAAATTGGTGACTGCTGGTACGCACAAACTCCGTCGTTGTGACTGCTTCCGTGCAAACTGCAAGGGCCGGACTGTGATCGTGATGGGTCGAGACAGCAATTCCGGTCGAGGCATTGGACCAGACCTTCGCCGATGTGGTGGCACGGGGCACCAAACACGATCTTGGTCCATTCCGACTGGACGATTCGCTCAGCAGCCAGTCCGGCCTCCACTGCCGATCCGAACTTGCGCCACAGCAAGTACTTAATGAATTTGTTGAAGAATTCGCTGGGCGATCCGACTCCAGTCGAGATGAGCTCCACAATAAGCCGTAGAATACTAGCACTTGGGGTCTCGCGGTCTCCGTAGAATAGCAGAAATGCTGCATCTTCTTCTCCCAGCCGACGTTTCCTCACACCGTCAACGTGGTGCTGCTCCCAGACCACATTTTCCTTCGTGGCAACCTGTCGCAGGTGTTTCTTCGGTTTCTGCTGCTCCTGCTCCACAATTACAGGCTGCTCGTCGTCTTCCTCTTCGAGATCCAGCACCTCCAACTTCCTCTTAATTCTCACTGGTTCTTCTTCTTCTTCTTCTTCTTCTTCTTCTTGCTCCTTCTCCTCTTCAAATGGAGCATTTTTTTCTTCAACTTCGAACGGAGCGTGTTCCTCTTCTTCTTCACTACTACTTTCAATCGTAACAATCTCCAGCTCTGGTGCTTCCCTTTTGATTTCCTTAGGCGGCGTTATCGGCCGTCTAACAACACGTTCCTCCTCTTCTTCTTCTTCTTCGTCCTCTTCTTCATCGCTACTGATACTGATGTACACTTGGCCGTTCGCCTCCGTTTTCTCGCGCCAACTGACAGCCAATGGCCTCTGTATAGCGCGTTGCCGCTCAGCCTCACGCTCGCGACTCAGCAGCGGACACGCCAGGAGGCGACTCGCGGCTTCCTGCACCTCCATCGCTATACTCCCTCCCATACAAACGCCAGGTGTTTTTCATTGGTCAAAGGAAACGACGATGACTGGCTGAAAAGTTTTAGGATCTCACTTTTACTGGTTTGCGTACCACATTTAGAAAATGGCTACATTTGGATCATCAAGGGACACGTGAGCAGAGCAGAGCAGTAGTCATTTTGACGGTTGATGTGCATTTCTGTTGGTTGTTTTTCTCCATCCACAGACTGATGGGCTTTTGACGTGCGGGCGTTGGGCGTTGGCAGTCGCTTCCCGTCCGTGACGCGGGTCTCAGCTGCTCGTCCCACAACTGCCCAAGTGACGACACCTACGTTGAAGCCTTTCTCGCCTACTAATTTTCAGTTTGCAACTTGCGCCTGGAGATGCACATCACTGCCACAGCTTCCAGAACGAAGCACGAATCGCCTGCTGAGCCCAGTTTCCACTTGCCAGGGCTCGTAGCTGCAGCTAACGGACATCCAGGATCGGATGCTGCAACGATCATTGGTTTCCCATTAGCCCCACCGCCAAACCTACTCAGCCCGAAGTCTTCATCAACTACAAATGCAGTAGCTACTTCTGCGATGTCGAGCATCAAGACGGAGACGATGACGATCCCCGGATTTTCGTCCAAGAGACCCAATTGGACACGCCGACTGGTCATTACCAAGCAGCCTGCATCGGAGTTCTACAAGGACGAAGGCGGTAAGGCGAATGCTTTGGAGGTGGAGGTGACACTGGTAGAGTTTAATGAACTTGGAGAGTCCGCGCGGTCCCCTGACAAGGATTTTATTGATATTCCACTTCGGATTCTGCTCTTCTTCGAGTCCGGGAAGCGTGTGGACGACTCGGACCAAGAAATCTTCCGCTTCGTGGGCAACGACTACGACTCGGTAGTGATTCGGTCGTCCACGCGCAAGGCGTTGGTGCAATTTCGCCTTGAGAAAGTGAGTCGGCGAAAGGACGGACAAAGATTCAAACTGCGCATCGAGGTGGACCAAGAGCAATGCACTGCCAACGTCGCGGATCTCACTCCCGTGTTCACCAACGCCATCTGCGTGCTGTCAAAGCGGAAGCACCCGAGCTACAACTCGGACTCGTCTATCCGCGTCAAGGAGCCCCCTCCCAAGTTGCTGAAGCGAGGTGAGCTCTTGTGATAAGCCCATCACTTATGCGTAACGCCACTAACTTCTCCTGTTTTGCTTGATAATCAGACTTGACGCTGCTGGAAGACCGACTGAGCAGGAAGATTGATGGACTCTCCGCCCAGATTCATCACTTGAGTCAGCTCGTCCAAAAGCAGGTTGGAGTGGATTAGAATCGATTTCCTCCTTGTTGGTATGTGCTGTAGTTTTAAGTGTGTGTTCTTCCGTGCCATCCAGAACGAACTCGTCGCCCAGCACCAGTTTCAGCACACGCCCCTGCCTCTCGCTCCTCCCCCGATGTCTACGCACTGCTCTCCAACCGACAGCTCAGTTCTCGAATGGTTGTTACGCTCTAATAACGCCGAGGAAGGGCCGTGGTCCAAGCCAGCGACGGAGCCGCAGATGTCCACTAACGCCATCGTGCCCTACCTCGAAAACGCGGACGAGCCTCACCCCGATGTGGATGCTGATCTGACTCCCGCGTTCGTTCCTGCTCCGGCTTCGACTACAGGCACAACCCCAGCGGACACGCGTACCAGCGATACAAACGACAACGCCATCGCTACCTTTCAACATCTAAGCGGCTTCATCGACCCTGCGTGTACTGCCTCGACACTGCGGACTGTCTTGTCAGAAAAAATACAAATGCGTTTCATTTAGCTCAACTTACTTTGGGTGGCTGCTGTACTTGCGCTGGGTCGGCTCCAGTCTCTAGGAAGTGGCGGAAGTCGCCCACCACTTGCGCCAAATTACCGGCCGTCTGGATCTGGCGATGCAGGTCCACGTTCTTGGGGCTCTTCTCCATGACGTTCAGCATCCGTTCTTTCCGTCTTAGCTGTGCAACAACAGAACTGTCAGTGTATAGCCTTCTTTGCTTCTCTTAACTGCCTTTAGACGCCGTACTATTTCCTTGTAGAGCTCGTCGCACACCGAGTTGAATTGCTCGAGTTTCTTAACCACTTGGTCCTCCATACCTGCCTGACCGTCACCTTCACTATATAACCAGTAAAACAATACAATCAGCTCTTTATTTTCAACTTCTTAGCAAGTTTTAGCTGCCATATAACGAACGGAGATTGCTCTTCGGACTGCACAAGCGACAGACACTCGGACACCAGTTCCTGCAAACCCACACAGCGTCGTCAGTTGACGATCTTAGGTCTACAAACTCTCGTAGAGGCTACAACAGACATCGAACTTAGCGCAGACGTCCTCCACTCGCAGCGCAAAGGGCTTGTTGGGGTCCTTCGCGGCCTCACTCGTCAGCATCACATTCGCCATCTTGTACGCTTGTTTCTCCAATGTAAAAATGGTTCTAACGTTAAAACCAAACATACTTCCCATTGGATAAAAAACAATGCTTTTTACCCAATCATAACGATTCAATATTGTCCCCCCCCCTTCATACATGTATCACCAGGAAACCTAAGGCAGTAGTAACGCACTTGAGGGCACCATGGCCGGCCAGCGGAAGCTCCTGAGCGAGATCGACCGCACATTGAAGAAAGTGAGCGAAGGTGTGGACGTGTTTAACGATATCTGGGACAAGGTATACGCCGCCACTGCGCAGAACCAGAAGGAGAAGCATGAGGCGGACCTGAAGAAGGAGATTAAGAAACTCCAGCGCTTCCGAGACCAAATCAAGACGTGGATTGGCAATTCGGACGTCAAGGACAAGCGGCCGTTAGTGGACGCTCGTAAACTCATTGAGCAGAAGATGGAGGAGTTTAAAGTGTGTGAGAAGGAGACCAAAACCAAGGCGTACAGTAAAGAGGGTCTTGCTCAAGTGGAACGGCTGGACCCAGAACAACAAGCCAGACAACAGTCTCATGCCTGGATCCAGGACGCTCTCAACCAGTTTAATGTGCAGATTGGAAGCGCTCGAGAGTGATGTGGAACGTCTTCATTCGGCCAAAGGACGCAACCGCAACAAGGCGGAGATCGAGGAGAAGGAGAAGCTTCTGTCCAGACATAAGTGGCACATTCTTAAGCTCGAGCAGATCAACCGACTACTGGACAACTCAATGCTGGAGCCGGAACAGGTGGACGAGTTGAAGGAGGACGTGGACTATTATCTCGAGGCCAATCAGGAGCCGGACTTCATGGAAACCTACGGAGACGACGATATCTACGAGATGCTGGATCTCGACACTCTTGGTGCAACTGCACAAGTGGCTCTGCCTCACGGAACAGGACGTGGGCATTGACGATGCGGCCGCTGCGACAGCAGTAGCTGTTACGACGACAACAACCAGCTCTGGACGTGGTAAGACCCCGCGGAAGAGCGCGACGTCCTCGATGATTACTGGAATTGGGCGTGCTGGTGCTGTCAAACCCATTGATCTCAAGACGGCAACTCCCAGTCGCTCTAGCAGTACTCACGAAGAGTGATACGTCACCACCCAACGCCATCAAGACAGACGAACTGAAGATTGGCAAGGGTCGATCTACTCCTCAACGTGCGAAGAGCGGATCTTCCTCATCAGAAAAGGGATCAAGCAGAGACGACGACTCCAGTACCGTCTTCACCTGCTGTTGGTACACCAGCTCGCAAGGTTTCACCTCCCACGCCTCAACGCACGCCGTCACCTAGTGTCAGCAAGGGACAGCACATCGGCACGAGTTCTTCTTCCTCCTCTGCGTCACCAGTAGCAGCCAAGCCTCTAGTCCCAACCCCGTCACCGGCGCCTTCTAACGCGTCGTTGCCGCCTCCAGTCCCTACTCCGTCTCCTACTGCCGCTTCAACTTCAGCTCCTGTGTCTGTACCTACACTTTCGTCTGGAGTTGACTCTGGTTCTGCAGCACCGGCACCCACGGCATCGATACATCTCAAGCTCCGCCGATGGAGGAATCGCCCCAACTA